>JBCNJP010000011.1:4781824-4802991 GCA_039602395.1 Deinandra increscens subsp. villosa | reverse complement strand
CCATGTCACAAAACCCTCCCTTGTCAATGTGGTCACTATCATTGGCCCACATTTGGTGTATTAAATTTACTTAAAATTAAAAATAAGAAATATATATTATTTTAAGTTGGGAGATCTGAAATGTACCAAGATCATAATTTTTCTAGTACTTAGAACCAAATAGTAATTAACTAGACTTCGGTGGTGTAGCCCCTAGTAGCGAGGTCATAGGGGCGGCAGTTCTTCGTGATGGTTATGCTGGCTAATTCACATGATTTTTTGACAAACTGTTTGTACAGTATAATTTGCTTAATTTTTTTTTATGAATAAATCATTACTTGGAAAAAGCTTTAGTAGAAACTTGAAGCTTAAGTAGTAATTTTGTTCATCGACAACAGATTTGCTCGTTAGCAGCACAACTTGAAGCTTAAGTAGTAATTTTGTTTATCGACAACGATTTTGCTCATTAGTAGTAGTGTGCTTCAATAGTAATGATCCGAAGCAAATTTAGGCATTGATAGTGAAGTTGGTCATCGAGAGCAATATTGGTGATTATTAGCAACTTTGTTCATTGATAGAAAATTTGTTGTTTAGTATTAACTACAACAATAGCAAACTTGTACTTTGGTAATAATTTTGTTACTACGAATGATTTATTTTGCTACTTGTGGGTTTTGCGGCTTGATATAACTGTTAACAATTGATAGTTATAACCGTCAACTCACAAATTTTTATGAACAGTTACAATGATTCATTGTGTTGGTTTCCTTAATATATAAATATACTATTTCATCATAATCTGGTACACGTTTTCATGGAAGAGCCACAATGGCGAAGCTTGAAAGAAAATTCCGAGGGGACGAGGCTCAAAAATTCTAACGAGGGGGCGATACTCAATACATGCGAGGGGACGATACGCAATACATATAAATTTTTACACATAAAATCCCGAAAATAGATACTTCTAGATGAAAAAAACCGATGGGGCGGTCGCCCCCTCCTGTCCCTTCCGACCTTCACCCATGAAGAGCCAGGTAAATAAGTAAAACACCTAATTTTAATTTTAGTATATTTGCATAAACTCCCATCACAATTAACCCATTTCATTTAATTTTTTCCACATGTGTTTCATGTTATATTGTTTATATACAAAATACCATACAAAAAACCAAACAAAAACTCATTATATCATCAGTTAGTGATCGAAAGTCTTCTGGCTTAATAGTAGAAATGGATATACCAAATTGCAACTTCGGCCATTTGTGTTAATTTTGTAGTTGGGCTTGGGCCCAGGCATGATTCTTATATTTGGGCTTTTTAACATGCTGGACTTTTGTTCCGTAGGACAGCACTTAAGGCCCTTTCTTCGATATCGTTACCATTTACTAGTCCATTTTGGAGAAAACATACGATATGTACAAGTGATTAAGTGAAGTGTACAAACTTCGCTCATAAAATACGAAACTTAAGACCCCCCACCGTAATAAATTCCACTCAGACATCATAAGAGTAAATTATAAGAAACATTTGGTGCAAGTTCTCCTATATGAGCTGACCCTGGAGTGAAGGTTAGAGGTTTCTGAACCTTGAGGTCTCAAGTTAAAACCTAAAACAAAGAGATTTTTTTAAGTGTTGGGTCAAACCTAAAATGTCAAATCCAGAAGAGGACGATTGCAACCTCGTCTCAAAAAAGTTGACTCGAATATTGAAGATTTGGGGGTAGCTAGTTCCAAAAGCTGTTAAACGATTGAAATTATTAATGTTAATTATCATCGAAACTATAAGTGGTAAATTGCTCGGATTATATTATGAATTAAGGATAAATTATTCTAAGAAATTTGTTTAATTTGAGAAAGTTAAGAATGATTTAATGCCATTAGATTCGTTATTAATATCTAATTAAAGGTCGAGATTAAATCGGTGGAGAAAAAATATGATGGAGAGAAATTTTACCAAACAATTTTTAAAAAACTCATTTTGAAAAAGCCATAAGCTAGTCAACGACAGTAGAAATAGTCTTGAAGAGTGTGTTTTTACGACAAAGGAATAAGTATTATTATAGACGCATTACCGTAGAATATGTTAGGAGAAATCTTAGGAAGACGGGAAAGGCGAAAAGCGGTACGACTGTTAGAATCAGAGTGAAAACGAGAGAGAACGATGAACTTGATTGATTTCATTATTCGAATTCAGTAATACAAGCTCAACCATATATAACTAAAAGCTAACAAACTTTTTAACTAGCTAACTAACATCTTAACTAAGATTAAGTTAACTTAACAAACTTAACCCGAAATGAACAGACCCGGGTTCGATTCTTATTAACCTCAACACCCCCCCTCAAGTTGGAGGTGCCAACCCCAACTTGGAAAGCAACATATGATGCTGTGGGCCTGATAAACTCTTTGTAAAAACATCTGCAAGCTGAGAATCTGTTGAAATATGAGATAATGAAATGAGACCTTCTTGAACCTTCTCTCTCACAAAATGGCAATCAAGATCTATGTGTTTAGTGCGTTCATGGAATACTGGGTTTTTGGCAATGTATATGGCTGCTTGACTGTCACACTTAAGGGGAACAGGAATAAGATTGGAGACACCCAGCTCAGAAAGTAAACGGGTCAGCCAAGCAAGTTCAGCTGTGACCCTTCGCATTGATCGATACTCAGCTTCAGCTGAGCTCAAAGAAACTGTAGGCTGTTTCTTTGATTTCCAAGAAACAGGACTGGCTCCCAAGGAGATAAAATAACCACTAACAGATTTGCGGCTATTAGGACAAGCTGCCCAGTCAGAATCACAATAAGCAAGTAGAGAGAAATCAGAATGATTATTGAAATGAAGACCTTGAGCAACAGAACCATGAACATATCTCAGTGTATGAATGGCAGCATCCCAATGATTTTGACAAGGAACTTGCATGAATTGGCTAAGAAATTGGACAGAAAAAGCAAGATCAGGCCTAGTATGCTGCAAGTAGTTTAATTTGCCTACAAGTCTTCTGAAAGGAAGGGGATCTAAAAGAGGATCACCATCAACCATTTTCAACTGCAAACCAGCAGGTAATGGACAAGTGACAGGAGAAAGGTCATTCACATTGAACTCTTTAACCAAATCAGAAGCAAATTTTTGCTGAGACATGATGATGCCACTGGGAATTGGCAAAAACTCTATGCCAAGAAAGTAGTTTAAATGACCCAAATCTTTGATTTTGAAAGTATGATGAAGAAAATTCTTGACAGAAGCAATCTCAACAGGATCAGTGCCAGTCAACAAAATATCATCAACATAAATGGCAAGAAAAACAACATGATCACCCATCTGTTTCTTGAATAAAGAGTAATCATTGAGGGACCTAACATAACCCATGCTTTTTAAAGCAGAAGAAAGCTTCCCATACCATTGCCTAGAGGCCTGCTTAAGACCATAAAGAGACTTATTGAGTTTAAGAACTTGATTGGTAGAAGAAATAGGCAAACCAGGAGGAGGAAGCATATATATTTCTTCATCTAAATCACCATGAAGGAAAGCATTGTTAACATCAAGTTGATGCAATGGCCATTTCTTCTTAGTAGCAACAGCTACCAAAGATCTAATTGTGGTGAGTTTAATAACAGGAGAGAATGTTTCATTGTAATCTATCCCTTCCCTTTGAGTATCCCCTCTTACCACTAACCTGGCCTTACATCTTTCAACAGACCCATTAGCAAGATACTTCACTTTATAAACCCACTTACACTTGATGGCCTTTTTACCCTGAGGTAAATCCATCACTGTCCAAGTGTTAGTGGCAGATAAAGCTTCAAATTCTTTGATCATAGCTTCCTGCCAAATTGGTTGTGCAGCAGCTTCTTTAAAAGAAGCAGGCTCTTTGATAACATCAAGATTATGCAACAATTGTTGTGAGCCAGCAGACAAAGCATTAAAAGAAAATGAAGAAACAGCATTGCATGAATGAAGAATTGAATCAGGAGAATTGGAAAAAATTGAATCTGAAACTGAATTGCATACATAATCAGAAAGATAAGAAGGAGGATGGGAAATTCTACCTGATCTGGTAGAAGGAGGAATAGGAATAGATGAATTAGGAACAGAGGAATTTGTGGAAGAAGAGGAGGAATTATGATTGGCAGTAGGAAGAGTAGAAGAAGAAGAAGAATGTGGTGAAGGAAAAGGAATGGGATCAGAAGGAAAAGAAGAAGTGGATGAAGAGGAATGAGGGGAAGTTGGAATAGGAGCAGTAAAAACAGGAGTAGACTCATCATAAGAAGAGTGATCAAAAACAGGAAAAAGAAAAGAAGAAGGAGATTTTAGGGAAGGAAAAATTGTCTCATGAAATTGAACATCTCTTGAAACAAAAGAAGAATTAGTAGCAGGATTGAACAATTTGTATCCTTTTTGAGCAAAAGGATATCCTATGAAAATTGAAGGGGTAGCTCTTGGCATAAATTTGTCCCTGCCTTTTGGACTAGTAACAGCATAGCATAAGCAGCCAAACACCCTTAAATGAGAATAAATGGGAGGAGATCCAAAAAGAGCTTCATGGGGTGATTTATGATTGAGGATTTTAGTAGGAAAAAGATTAATAAGATGAGTTGCAGTTAAGACACAATCACCCCAAAACATAGTAGGTAATTGTGATTGAAACATCAATGCTCTTGCTGTTTCAAGGAGGTGTTTGTGCTTTCTTTCAACAACACCATTTTGCTGTGGTTTACCAGAACAAGAAGTCTGATGTATGATGCCTTTAGCAGAGAAAAAATCAGACATGAACTTGCTTTTGCCTAATTCAAGAGCATTATCACTTCTAATAGTTTTGATGGTAGTACCAAACTTGTTGGCAATCATACACACAAAACTTTGCAAAATATTAGAAGCACTGCCTTTAGTAGATAACAAATGAGTCCAAGTAACTCTGGTACAATCATCTACTATGGTTAAAAAATACTTAAAACCATCATAGGTAGCAGTGTTATATGGCCCCCAAGTATCAACATGTATAAGATCAAAAGGTTTAAGAGATTTAGTAGAACTAGTAGGAAAAGATGAACAATGTTGTCTAGCTTTGGGACATATAGAACAATGATCAAGTTGGGTATTACTATTAACATCAGAAATCAAAGACAACTTGTTTAGTTTGTACAATGGTAAATGCCCAAGTCTAGCATGCCAAGTAGTACAAGAAACAACATTATTACATGATGAAATTTTGGAAGGAAATGAAGGGAACAAAGGACTAGAATGAAGGATGTATAAGCCATGAAGAAGCCTACCAAGAGCCAGTGGCTTCTTCAGAGAAGGGGCCTGCAACATACAAGCCAATTCAGAGAAAAACACAATGCCATTAGTATCTTTGCATACTCTAGGAATAGACAGCAGATTGTGTTTGAATTCTGGTACAAAAAGAACATGAGAAAGTGAAAAATCAGGAGTAATTTGAACAGTACCAGATTTAGTCACTTTATACATGTGACCAGTGGGAAGAAAAATAAAGTTTGGTTTATCAAGAGGTTGAATTTTAGAAAACAACAGTTCATTACAACACATATGGTCACTAGCCCCTGTGTCTATGATCCATTTTGTGTTTAATGTTTGAGAATTGCAAGCCATTATACCTGCAAAGTTAGCATAGCTAATAGCTTTTGCAGAATCAGAATCAATATTCTGCTTGTTGACAAGTTGCAAAAGGGCTTGAAACTGCTCATTAGTAAAAGTTTGTCCAGCAGATACTTCAGTGACATTGTTACCAGGTTCATTGGCCTCATCTTGAACATTGGCAGCAAACTTTCTTGTGGATTTAGTAAACTTAAAGTCTTTGGGAAACCCAATCAACCTGTAACACTTATTAGCAGTATGCCCAGACTTCTTGCAGTGAGAACAAACCAGTTTCTTAGTATCAATTTTATTTGACTGAAATTGATATTGAGAAGAAACATTCATAGAGGCTGACTGAGAAACAAATGAACCAACAGCATGAATTTCCTTTTGATGTTCTTCTTGAATTAACAGAGAGTAAGCTTCATTTACCTTAGGCAAAGGTTTCATCATTAGGATATTACTTCTTGAAACATCATAAGAGGAGTTTAATCCCATAAGGAATTGGATTAACTTCTGTTCCTCATTTTGTTTAACTAAACTTTGTGCAGCAGCACAAGTGCAAGAAGTGAGTGTGCTTAATGAGTGAATTTCATCCCACAACCTCTTGATTTTGGTGAAATAGGAAGCAACACTGTCCTCACCTTGAGTTATTTGACTCAAATTCTTTTGCAAATCATACAATTTAGGACCATTAGAAACTCCATAACGATCATTTAAATCTGTCCAAAGCTCAGCAGCATTTGCAACATATAGAACACTGCTACTAATTTCACGAGTAAGAGTATTTAAAATCCAAGAAATTACCATATTATCACAGCGTTTCCATTGCGCAGATTTAGCTTGATCGGTGGGACAAGTGACTGTTCCATCAACAAATCCGAATTTATTCTTGGCAATTAGGGCAATTGTCATGGACCGTTTCCAGGAATTGAAACTGGATCCATCAAATGACTGAGAAACAAGGAGTAAACCTGGATGATCCGATGCATGTAAATACATCGGATCGGATGAATCAATTGAAATTGTGGTAGAAGGTGAAGATGAACCAGACATGATGAACGAAACGAAAGCAACAGGAAACAGAGATGAACAATTGATCGGAAAGAACAGAAATCAATCGGAAAGCAAACGGAATTTGATCGGAGAAACTAGATCTGAATCAGAGAACCCGCTCTGATACCATGTTAGAATCAGAGTGAAAACGAGAGAGAACGATGAACTTGATTGATTTCATTATTCGAATTCAGTAATACAAGCTCAACCATATATAACTAAAAGCTAACAAACTTTTTAACTAGCTAACTAACATCTTAACTAAGATTAAGTTAACTTAACAAACTTAACCCGAAATGAACAGACCCGGGTTCGATTCTTATTAACCTCAACAACGACCATATAACATTCTCATCGAGGTGTGGAATGATTAGCAGGTGAAGGTCTTAAGTGGCTGACTGATTAGCAGGTGAAGGTCTTAAGTGGCTGACATGCTTGTTCAACTATGTTGCAGAGCAACACAGCCGTGTGGAAATGTTCAACTATGTTGCACGTCTAGAACATAATTAAATTCTCTTCCAAGTTGCAAAACGCAACTAGACACTACTATCATCGTTCTTCCGAGAGCAACCACTGATATTTTGTGTGACAAGAGGTTTCAAGAGAAACTAAAAAGTAAATTTTATGGGGGTAGCGGTTCTCCCAACTATGTTGTACATAATAGATTGTTGGCTAATCAAGAAGACCCAAAAGCGGAGGATAGATACAACATAGATGGGTATGCTGAGGTGAATGTGTGGTCAAACGAGGTTAGACGTGATAAAAATGAGATTCTTATAGGTAGATTAGGGGTTGCACAGATTTCAGATAAAATATGCATGAAGAGATTGAGATGGTTCGAGCATGTGCGGAGAAGACAACTATGACAACAGTATGGAGAGTGGAGACCCTTTTTATGAAAAGGAAGAAGATCTAAGGTAGATAAAAGCTGGAGTGGGAGGAGAAGATTTAACGTGATTTGATTGATTTGCATCATTCTGAGGACATGGTCGGTGATAGAAGTTCTTGGCGTTGCAAGATTAAGGTAAAGGACTTTCAGAGTACTTTAGAAGTTAGCTTTCTAGGGGTTTTGAGTGGGCGTCGTAGTTTTGGCATTTTCCTTCCCGTAGCTTTTCCATCTACAATGACGTATATAGCTGGTAGCTCTAGATGTGCCTTGAGTATGAGTGTGCCTCTGGACTTAGTGATCGCCCCAGTTTTAGGGGATTGTGCTCGCCTGTTTTTATCACCCGTCTAACGATTTATAGTATTATGTTACAAGTTTTATGCTTGTGTTACTTTGTGTCTTTTCCTTGTGTTTCTTTTTTGGGTTTTCTTTCCTAAAAAATTATGGGCTTTTTTTCTTTCGATTCAACGGTTTGTTTGTATTGAACGATAGAATAGAATTGTAATTGTGATTAGATTAGAATAATCAACTACAAGAGAATATATAAAAGACAAGTTACAATAAGCACCCTCAACTATTAAGACTTATAAACTATGGTCTAATATCCCCCCGCAAGCTAAGGCCTCTTAACGACCTTGAGCTTGGACCGTAGAAACATGAACCGATCAGCAGCTAGAGGTTTCGTGAAGATGTCTGCAATCTGATCATACGTTGAAATGAACTGAACCCGTAATCTGCCTTGAGCTACTTTTTCCCGAACAAAGTGAAAATCTACCTCTATGTGTTTTGTACGGGCATGAAATATCGGGTTTGCAGACAAGTACGTGGCTCCAAGATTATCACACCAAAGAGTTGGAGCTGCCGATGTACGTATTCCAAGCTCACGAAACAAGGACTGCAACCAAGTAATCTCAGCAACAGTGTCAGCCATAGCTTTATATTCAGATTCTGTGGACGAGCGAGATACGGTCTTTTGTTTGCGTGCCGTCCAAGATACAAGATTAGACCCCATATATATAGCAAATCCCCCCGTCGAGCGACGATCTATAGGGCACCCTGCCCAATCAGCATCTGAAAAAGCCTCAACATCAGTCCAATACGAATCAGCAAACGCATGAAGCGTGTTCCCCGAATGATGTTGTATCCGCAAACCATAATTGGAGGTGCCAAGAAGATACCGAAGAATACGTTTGACCGCCATCAAGTGGTTTTCAGTAGGAGCATGCATAAACTGGCAGACCCGATTTACAGCAAAACTGATGTCGGGACGGGATAAGGTTAAGTACTGTAAAGCACCGACAAGCTGTCTATATGTCACCGGATCAGACAACAATTTACTGTCATTTAGAGTAAGTGAACCCGAGGTGCTCATCGGTGTCGGGACGGGTTTCGCAGTCGACATACCGGCTCGTTGAAGCAGATCAAGCACATATTTTTGCTGCGACAGAATAATATCATCACCATGTTTAACAATTTCTAACCCGAGAAAATAGTCAAGATCTCCGAGATCTTTAAGAGCAAGCTGACTGCTGAGATGAGAGACCACATAATCTATGGCCTTGGGGTTGTTTCCTGTCACAATAATATCATCCACATAAACTAAGAAATAGATCAGTGTCCCACGAGAATTGTAGATAAAAAGAGAGGGGTCGGTTCTAGACCCACGAAAACCTAACTGAACCAAGGCATTGGATAACTTTGCAAACCATGCACGAGGTGCCTGTTTCAAACCATAAAGAGATTTGTGAAGCTTACAGACGTAGTCAGGATGATCGGAGTCAACAAAACCTTGAGGCTGACGAAGGTATATAGTTTCCTGAAGATCACCATGTAAGAAGGCATTTTTAAAGTCCAGTTGACGTAAAGCCCATTTCTGAGTAACAGCCAGTGACAGAACAACCCGAATAGTAGTAGGTTTCACGACAGGGCTAAAGGTCTCATGATAATCAATGCCATGCTCCTGTGTGAAACCTCGCGCCACTAGACGCGCTTTGTAACGAGCCGGTGCACCTGTTTTGTCAGTTTTGACACGATAAAGCCACCTGCAATCAACAATATTAGTTCCAGATACAGGAGGAACAAGAGACCATGTACCATTTTTAACAAGAGCAGAATATTCTTCAACCATAGCTTGACGCCATTCAGGGGATTGGTTGGCTTCGTTAAAGGTTTTCGGTTCAGAAATAGGTGTGGAAGAGGTGGCAATGTTCGCAGACGGATCAAAAATGATTTTTCTTTTCGGTTGAGGACGAAGATTGGAAGGGCGAGGACGGGACGGAGGTGGGGGAGGGGGGCTGGGAACGGACGGGCTAGGGGAGGCCGACGGTGTGGAACTCGAGTCGGAGGTGGATTGAGGTGATGTCGAGGGAGTTGAATCTGTCGAGGAGGGAGCGGGTGTGGAATGTCCGGATGAAGGTGTAGGCGGAGCAGAGGGGTCGTTGTTGTCGACCGGATAGGAGGCGGGCATTGATGAAGTATACGGATTTTCAGAAGGGGAAGGAGTGGTTGGGGTCGGTGGATGACGAAAGGGAAGGACATGTTCATTGAAGCGAACATGTCTGGCTATGTAGATCCTGTCGGTGGATGTGTCGAGACACCGATAGCCATGATGATCCGGACTGTATCCAAGGAAGATACACGGAGTGGAGCGAAAATCCATTTTATTTGGATTGTAAGGCCGGAGATAGGGAAAAGATTGACACCCGAACACACGAAGGAAAGTATAATCCGGGTGACGTTTGTAAAGAAGATGAAAGGGAGTTTGATTGTCAAGTGAGCGAGATGGCATGCGGTTTATGAGAAAGACTGCTGTTTCAAATGCAAAATGCCAGAATCGAGATGGAACCGCCGAATGAGCAAGAAGAGATAAACCTGTTTCAACGACATGTCGGTGTCGGCGTTCGACGATGCCATTCTGTTCGCTAGTGTGTGGACACGAGCGACGGTGAAGGATACCCGAATTTTGAAAGAAAGGGGTTAAACTGCGAAACTCACCCCCCCAGTCAGATTGAACCTGTTTGACTTTGCGTTGAAACTGTCGTTCAACATTTTTGACAAACCTTTGAAAAATGACAGACACATCTGATTTTTGTTTAAGTGGGAAAAACCACATATATTTAGTATGATGATCAACACAGAGTAAAAAATAGCGATAGCCATCTGATGAGACCGTCGGTGCTGGACCCCACACATCACAAAAAATAACATCAAGCACCTGTTTACTACGAGGAAAAATATTATCATTCAATGAAAGTTTGGAGGATTTCCCCATTTGACAAGCAACACAAACAGAATCCAAATATTTGTCTGAAACAGGTAACAAAAATTTAGAAAACATAGTATGAAGAGTGCGGTGATTAGGATGTCCTAATCGTTGATGCCACACTTTCGCAGGAGCACGGATGGCAGAAAAAGCTTGTTTGTTGATAGATTGAAGCTTCGGAAGAGTGAGAGAGTAGAGTCCATCTCTACTTGGGCCCATAAGGAGGGTAGTACGGGTACGGATATCCTTCACAAAGAAACAAAACGGGTGAAATTCAAAAAAGACGTTGTTATCAAGACAAAATTTTTGAACAGATAAAAGATTATATTTTATGTTAGGAACATGGAGAATTTGAGAAAGATTGAAATTTTTAAGTGGAGAACGGATGTGAGAAGAGCCAATGTGAAGAATGGGTAAACCTGTACCGTTGCCAACTCGAAGATCGTCATCGCCATGGTATGGTTCAGAAGATCCTAAACTTGCCAAATCCGGTGTAACATGATGACTTGCACCTGTATCAGGAAACCAATTAGTTGAAGCATGTGACCTCGTATCAGCAAAGTTCGCGGTGGGACGCCCGCGTATGGTAGCCGGATCCCGATGGGGACACTCAGAGGGAATGTGAGCGATGCCACACCGGGGGCACGTGCCATGAACCGAGTTAGTAGTCGTGGCCCAGTCAAAGCGTCCACGGCCTTGGGGAGAGGGCCGTGGAGAATCTGTTCTGCGTCGGCCTCGAACGGAAGTCGCACCACGACCCCTGTTGTTTCGGTTCGCAAAATTGGCTTGAGGGGTGGTGTTTACGGGTGTGAGTTGGTAGCCATGTTGTGCCGCAGCCTGCTGAATAGTGAGTAGGGAGGTTGGGTTTTGTTGTGGGCTGGGTGACGGGGTGGGCAAAAGGCCGGCTTGAGGGTGAGCCGAAGTTGAGGTTGACGCCGTATAGGCATGAGATGAGGAATTAGGGGCTGGTGTGTGATGTCGATTCACCATAAAATCATGATCAGATAGTAGGGCAGGGAGCTCATCAAACGTAATGGGGGTGGTGCGACCGAGCAGATTGGATTTTAATCTATTGTATTCTTCTCTTAAACCTGAAATTACCAACATAACGACATCCTCATCTGCGAGAGGCTTCCCTATATTATGCAGGTCAGTAGCATATTCATTGGCACGTGCTAAACAGGCTAAAGGGGTCTCATCACCTTTCATCTCCAATTTAAGTGTGACATCCGTCTATTTTTCATATTTGTGACCCGACCCGTTTCAGTTATCCATGTAATTTCAATCTATATTCAAGCAAAAATCATGAATATATTCTATGATTATCCTTGTTTCATTTTATACATATACATACATTTATACGTGTCATGATCATAGCCGAGTCAACCCAAAACGAGACCAGTGGTGATATTATTGGATAACTCTAAAACTAGACATTAATGATGGAACAATAATAAAATTTATAAAAGTTAAAACATTATACTCTTTTATAAATATGTGACTTATATCATTATTATTCTCACGAAACATCGATCCGGCCGAAGTTTAAACGAAAAGGTTCAGACGGACTTCGTTCCGGTCGAGGTTGAAACATTAATGTTCCATATGTCCGTTTGTTATAATCTAGCTACAAACATGGTCATTAACTAGTAACGAATATCAAATTGAAACCATTATTTTATCTCTCGTTTATAATATATACCAATAGACCACCCACATGACTAAAGTAATCCTTTGCTAGTCCCCATGTAGGATTAAAGTAATCCTTTGCTAGTCCCCATGTAGGATTAAAGTAATCCTTTGGTAGTCCCCATGTAGGACTAAAGTAATCCTTTGGTAGTCCCCAAGATGGATTAAAGTAATCCTCTAGCTTTCCTCAAGTTAGTCATCCAAGACTAAATTTCTTGTATAAATACCAAAGCTAATGCACTTGTTTTCTCACACCTATACCTAAAATCTACCAGATTCGTTACAGCCACTTCTACAACCCATATCTCCCTCATAAATCGTCCAAATCCTTCCATTCTTGTCCAGAAATCTTCCCCTTTGAGTTCTCTAAAAATGCCAACTGACCTCACTCAATTTCGATAAAAACTCAGCCCTCTAGACCACTTTGAACGACGACTGCTCCAGAATCTCGCTGCTGTGCGACCTTGTTTTTCGTGGCACATTTGAGGTACCAAACGAGATCAGTTTGAGCTGATTCTTTTTCCTATATCTTCCTCTTTCAAAGTACTTCATTTTAGACTTAAAATCTGTACCATTTGGTTTCCTAAATTGTCCAGAATCATCCTCCAAAGTTGACCCAACTTTCTGTCAGAAAATCTCAAGAACTCCTCAAGGCTTCAAGTGTTGATCTAAGCTCAACCGTCATACTCACTACCTTCTCCTTGCTTGATTTCTGTGAGAAAAACATCTTATTTATATTCTTAAATACTCGTTCATATTTATACCTAAGAACACCCATTAAAAAGGGCTTGTTGGTTAATCACCTTAAAAGAGAACTACCCAACTTTAAATTCTGTGAAAACACAGATTCATTGTTAGACTTTTATCCGGCCATATCTTGGTCATTTCGAACTCAAATTCAACAAACTCAGACTCCACGATTAAGTTCGTTGAGTTAGCTTTCCAACGATATATAGTTTGCCTTTTAATTCAAACCGAGCAGCTCACAACAGTCCCTACAAGAAAGGTGCGCGTTTCTGTACCTTCTGTTTTGTGAGGCTGTTTCGAGCTATCTCTTAGCATTTTCTTAAAAAGCTTATTAAACAAAAAATGTTTGCATTACATTAAACTAACAATCTGTAAATTTTGGTAATTTATAGTTAACGTTTGATATTTTAAAAGCGCACTTAAAGTCACAGCTCATAAGCTGTCCAAAATCTCCAATTGATACACTAAACCAAAAACCAATACATATCACCAACGGTCAACGGATTAACCAATTTGAACAAGACCCAACTAGTCTTAAGTGGGTAACTTAGACATTCGATTCATGTCTCTAGACTTAAAGTGTCTTCATATAATCTAGGACAAGGATAGTCGTCTTCTTATCACTCGGACTCTTTTCATATTTCACTCACCACCTCAGGTGAGTACTCATAATCCCCTTTCATTTTCAAGTTTTGGGATGGAACATGTATACATTATTCAAGCACGCATTCTTTCTTTTTCTTTTCAAACTATGCGATCTCATTCTCTGTCTATGTGTGATTTCTATGCTATATGTTAAACTATGTTGTCACTATTCGAAGTCTATATTCTAGCATGATCATTAACAAACAAGCCTATGGTAACAATAATGGATTCCATTGGACTGACAACCCACCTGAATTTGACCGGTTTGGCATTCGGGTGATTGAAACCTAACTCAAGCTAAGCGTAACTTTCGAGTTACGGACACTAGTCATCAAGGTTTGATTATGCAATATTTGTTTATTCATACATGCATGAGTCTACATTTGACATATGAATCGCTTTCAAACTATTATATATATATATATATATATATCTAAACTTATGTTTACTCACCAACTATTTTTAGTTGACACTCTCTATTTTTATACATGTTTCAGGACATGCAGTGTGAACTATAATTGATGCTACATCTAGGATGCTTTGGACCTAGATTAAATAAATCAAACTCTATCAGTATGTTATGTTATGTTATGTGTATTTGAATATATTGTAAGACTTGGAATTTGGTAATGATTAAGTATTGAAACTTTAATTAGTGTCATGAGCATTTGGACAATCATCATGCCCCGACGTAAATTCCGCCGTCGGTTGGGGTGTGACAGATTGGTATCAGAGCCGTGGCTATAGGGAATTAGGTTATTAGAAATGGTGACCTAGACTATGGCTTTAGGTGTCCAAACATGAGTATCTCATGTCTTGCATGCTTATTACATATTACTATATGTCCATATATATGCTACTTATTCCCACCTTATTCGATTCAAGCTCCAAATCTTTTCATAACACACACATCCACACTATCACTTTATGCCACAATTGAACTTTCATTATTCTATTTACTTTTCAATTTTCAATCTCATCAAAGTTTAAGTTCTAAGTGACGGGCGTGTAGTAACTGGAAGGGTGGACACCGGTAGCCATGTATTCTGTCTAGAAAGGCATTTCGTATAACTCTATGTCGACCGCTGGACTCGAATGCCGATCTAGGGAACTCTTGGCGAAAATGTCTTACCTATTAGGCCAAAGCATGTCATACCAAACGTCACATGAACTAAAATAACTTTGATAAGTCAAGGTGATCAGTTTAATGATTACCATTCAATGCTTTGATTATTTCACAATTCAATGAGATTTATTTTTTCGTTTCATATTTCATTCCAAATACAAACCCTACGTTATTCTTGTGATTTATACAGATCGATTTACAATGTTTTCAATCTAATTTTCATGATTTTCATACACCCCTCACGTGTTTAGTATCTATCAATCCTTTTGAATCCTTGGACTCACATTCTCTTTCACTTCAATTCAGCATGTCTATTCATTTCAACGGGCGCCGTTCTGGAAATTCGGGACGCAAGATGGCTGCCCAAATAGCCAAGCAAATGGCTAAGGTCATCCCAGAGATGATGGTTCAAATCCAACAGAACCTCAATACTAATCCGGGAAACCAAAATGGTGCAAATACTTCCAAATGCACTTTCAAACACTTCAATGCCTGCAATCCGCCCAAGTTCAGTGGGTCTGCGGGTGCCACCAAACTACTTCAGTGGTTCGAAGGCATGGAAAACACCTTCATCAACAGTGACTGTCCCGAGGAACTGAAAGTTCGTCATGCCACCAGCGTCTTCCTCGAAAAGGCACTCTCATGGTGGAATGGCGAGAAGCGTACCCGAGGGACAGAGACTGCATTAGCCCTACCTTGGAACGAAGTGAAAGAACTAATGATTCGGAAGTTCTGCCCTCGCAGCGAACTTCGAGCGTTGGAAGAAGAGTTTTGGGCTCTCAGGCAAAACAGTGGGGAAAACCAGGCCTTCAATGACCGATTTGATGAACTTTCCATGTTGATCCCTCGTTTCGTCGAGACTCCCTCCCTAGCCATCGAAAGATACATTATTGGGTTACCCATGTTGTTTCAAGACACAATGTGGGGTAGTAAGCTCGAGACTCTGCAGGAAGTGAAACACTTGGCTGCGACACTGACTGATAATCATGTTAGGGCAGGAACTTTAACTAGGAAGGGTGAAAAGAAATCAACCAGCAAATCCTCAACCGATCAATCCAAAGATGTTAAGGCCGAGTCATCTGCTGTTAACAAGAAGAAGCGGAAAGCTAACAACCGCAACTTTGCTATCATCACACCAGCCACACCCATAGCCCAAGTTGCCCCTACAACTCAACCCATCAAGAAGCCTTACACTGGACCCTTTCCCCAGTGTAACTCCTGCCAATACCATCACCCTGCGACTACCCCGTGTCGCCAGTGCCAAAATTGTGGTCGTATGGGCCATTCTATCAATGTTTGTAGACAACCCATTCGACCTCGGGCTCAACAACCCTTTGTTCGACCCGCTGCTCTCACCAATGCTCCACCACCACCCTATAGGCCTGCTTGCTTCCAATGTGGTGACCCAACACATTTCCGCAATGCATGTCCCATGTTGACCATTGTGAACAACGCTCAAGCCAACCCAATTAACCAGGGTGCACGTGGTCGTGCATTTAACATCAATGCTAATCAAGCTCAAGCCAACAATGAAGTGGTTAACGGTACGTTCCTTGTTAATAACCGTTATGCCTCAATTTTATTTGATACTGGTGCCGATAAGAGTTTTGTTTCTATTGAATTCGAACCCTTACTTGCTACCCCTCGAACCAAACTAGAGAAACCTTACACGGTTGAAGTGGCGGATGGAAAACCCATCACCATTGACTCTATTATTCCCAACTGCACACTTAACTTTAATGAGCACAATCTCTCCATCGACCTCATACCCATGCAACTGGGTAGCTTTGATATCATAGTAGGCATGGATTGGCTAACTCAAAATCATGCCGAAATCGCCTGTTTCGAGAAGGCTATTCGAATTCCTCGCACAGATGGTCAGGTTTTGGTTATCTACGGTGAAACACCATCTAAAGGACTCAAACTCATGTCATGCACCAAAGCCCGAAAGTACTTACGCAAGAACTACGTGGCATTCTTGGCTCATATTGTGGAGACAGATGCTAAGGAGAAGAAGATACAAGACATTCCCATCGTTCGGGATTTTCCTGAAGTCTTTCCTGAAGATGTATCCGGCCTTCCTCCTATTCGTCAAATTGATTTCCGCATTGATCTTGTTCCTGGAGCAACTCCTGTGGCTAAGTCTCCATATCGTCTCGCACCTTCTGAAATGCAAGAGTTGTCTAATCAACTCCAAGAGCTTTCTGAAAAAGGCTTTATTCGTCCAAGTTCCTCACCGTGGGGAGCACCTGTTCTATTCGTAAAGAAGAAGGATGGATCATTTCGAATGTGCATCGACTATCGTGAGCTTAACAAACTTACCATCAAGAATCGATACCCTCTACCAAGAATCGACGATCTCTTTGATCAACTCCAAGGCGCCAGTTGTTTCTCAAAAATCGATCTACGTTCTGGATATCATCAACTTCGAGTTCATGATGATGATATTCCAAAGACTGCCTTTCGTACAAGGTATGGTCACTTCGAGTTCACGGTTATGCCTTTCGGCTTAACAAACGCACCTGCAGTATTCATGGATCTGATGAATCGCGTTTGCAAGCCCTATTTGGATAAATTTGTGATTGTCTTCATTGACGACATCTTAATTTACTCCAAATCAAAGTCTGATCACGAACAACACCTACGTCTAATTTTGGAACTCTTAAAGCAAGAACAACTGTACGCTAAATTCTCGAAATGTGAATTTTGGCTTAAGGAAGTTCAATTTTTGGGACATATCGTCAATGACAAGGGTATCCATGTAGATCCTGCTAAGATCGAAGCCGTTAAAAATTGGAGTATTCCTACTACTCCTACCGAAATTCGTTCTTTTCTTGGTTTAGCAGGCTACTACCGGCGTTTTATTTCCAACTTCTCCAGGATTGCTTTACCACTCACTACCTTAACACATAAAGGCAAGCCATTCGAGTGGGGTTCTAAGCAAGAGCAAGCATTTCAGACACTTAAACAAATGTTATGTGATGCTCCCATCCTAACTCTACCTGATGGTAATGACGATTTTGTCGTTTATTGCGATGCATCAAACCAAGGTCTCGGTTGCGTTCTCATGCAACGAGGCAAGGTTATTGCATATGCTTCGAGACAGCTCAAGATTCATGAGAAGAACTACACGACGCACGATCTCGAGCTTGGTGCGGTCGTTTTTGCTTTGAAAATCTGGAGGCATTACCTATACGGTACCAAGTGTGTTGTCTTCACCGACCACAAGAGCCTTCAACATATTTTTGATCAAAAGGAGTTAAACATGAGACAACGACGATGGGTCGAACTACTAAACGACTACGACTGCGAAATTCGCTACCATCCTGGCAAAGCAAATGTTGTAGCTGACGCTCTTAGTCGTAAAGACCATGTCAAGCCTATTCTACTTCAAAGCATTCATATTCAAACTGAAGTTCAAATGCGTATCTTTGAAGCACAAAATGCCTCAGTCACCGAGGGTAACATGTATGAAGAAATGTCATGTGGTGCTGAACTCCAATTGGAAACCAAACCTAATGGTCTCCTATATTTCTTAAATCGTCTTTGGGTTCCTAATCGCAACGATCTTCGTACTTTCATCATGAACGAGGCTCACAAGTCCCGCTATTCTATTCATCCCGGTGCAGACAAAATGTATCAGGATCTTCGTTGTCAGTATTGGTGGCCGGGCATGAAAAAGGACATTGCCATCTTCGTGGCTAAATGTCTCACTTGCTCCAAGGTCAAAGCCGAACATCAACGACCTTCTGGCTTGCTTGAGCAACCAGAGATTCCGGTGTGGAAGTGGGAAAACATAGCCATGGATTTCATCACTAAACTTCCACGCACTTCAGATGGTCACGATAGCATTTGGGTAATCATTGACCGGTTGACGAAATCAGCTCATTTCATTCCTATTCGAGAAAAGTATCGAGTTGGGAAACTATCTCGAATCTATATCAAAGAAATTGCTTGTCGTCACGGTGTGCCTTTGAGCATTATCTCCGATCGTGATGGTCGTTTTATCTCCCGTTTTTGGAAATCTCTTCAATCAGCTTTCGGTACTCGTCTAGACCTTAGCACTGCTTATCATCCTCAAACCGATGGTCAATCTGAACGAACTATCCAGACACTTGAGGATATGCTTAGGTCATGCGTTCTCGATTTTGGTGGCAATTGGGATTCACACTTACCTTTGATCGAGTTCTCTTATAATAACAGCTACCATGCAAGTATCGGCATGGCACCATTCGAGGCACTCTATGGTCGAAAGTGTCGCTCACCTATTTGTTGGAATGAGATTGGTGACGCCCAAATCACTGGTCCGGAGTTAATTCAAGAAACTACCGACAAAATCATTCAAATCCGTGATAATCTACTCGCCGCTAGAAGTCGTCAAAAGAGCTACGCTGATAAACGACGCAAACCCCTAGAATTCGAAGTCGGCGACTTAGTACTCCTTAAGGTATCCCCTTGGAAGGGAGTCGTCCGATTTGGAAAGAAAGGAAAGTTAGCACCTCGTTACGTTGGCCCATTCAAAATCCTTAAAAGGATTGGGAAAGTAGCTTACAAGCTCGAACTACCTTCGGAACTCAGCAATGTTCATCCAACCTTTCACGTGTCAAATCTTCGGAAATGCTTAGCCGATGAAAACCTCCATATTCCTCTCGATGAGGTACACGTCGATGAATCTATGCATTTTGTAGAAAAACCAGTTGAAATCATGGACCGTGAGGTGAAACAACTCAAGCGTAGTCGCATACCTATTGTCAAGGTTCGTTGGGATTCCAAGCGTGGACCGGAATTCACTTGGGAACGCGAAGACCAAATGAAAACCAAGTACCCACACCTTTTTGCACCAGTCCTCCTCGTCAATAAATTTCGGGACGAAATTCCCTAAAGTAGGGGAGACTGTGACATCCGTCTATTTTTTCATATTTGTGACCCGACCCGTTTCAGTTATCCATGTAATTTCAATCTATATTCAAGCAAAAATCATGAATATATTCTATGATTATCCTTGTTTCATTTTATACATATACATACATTTATACGTGTCATGATCATAGCCGAGTCAACCCAAAACGAGACCAGTGGTGATATTATTGGATAACTCTAAAACTAGACATTAATGATGGAACAATAATAAAATTTATAAAAGTTAAAACATTATACTCTTTTATAAATATGTGACTTATATCATTATTATTCTCACGAAACATCGATCCGGCCGAAGTTTAAACGAAAAGGTTCAGACGGACTTCGTTCCGGTCGAGGTTGAAACATTAATGTTCCATATGTCCGTTTGTTATAATCTAGCTACAAACATGGTCATTAACTAGTAACGAATATCAAATTGAAACCATTATTTTATCTCTCGTTTATAATATATACCAATAGACCACCCACATGACTAAAGTAATCCTTTGCTAGTCCCCATGTAGGATTAAAGTAATCCTTTGCTAGTCCCCATGTAGGATTAAAGTAATCCTTTGGTAGTCCCCATGTAGGATTAAAGTAATCCTTTGGTAGTCCCCATGTAGGACTAAAGTAATCCTTTGGTAGTCCCCAAGATGGATTAAAGTAATCCTCTAGCTTTCCTCAAGTTAGTCATCCAAGACTAAATTTCGTGTATAAATACCAAAGCTAATGCACTTGTTTTCTCACACCTATACCTAAAATCTACCAGATTCGTTACAGCCACTTCTACAACCCATATCTCCCTCATAAATCGTCCAAATCCTTCCATTCTTGTCCAGAAATCTTCCCCTTTGAGTTCTCTAAAAATGCCAACTGACCTCACTCAATTTCGATAAAAACTCAGCCCTCTAGACCACTTTGAACGACGACTGCTCCAGAATCTCGCTGCTGTGCGACCTTGTTTTTCGTGGCACATTTGAGGTACCAAACGAGATCAGTTTGAGCTGATTCTTTTTCCTATATCTTCCTCTTTCAAAGTACTTCATTTTAGACTTAAAATCTGTACCATTTGGTTTCCTAAATTGTCCAGAATCATCCTCCAAAGTTGACCCAACTTTCTGTCAGAAAATCTCAAGAACTCCTCAAGGCTTCAAGTGTTGATCTAAGCTCAACCGTCATACTCACTACCTTCTCCTTGCTTGATTTCTGTGAGAAAAACATCTTATTTATATTCTTAAATACTCGTTCATATTTATACCTAAGAACACCCATTAAAAAGGGCT
>JBCNJP010000011.1:4728500-4781324 GCA_039602395.1 Deinandra increscens subsp. villosa | reverse complement strand
ATTATCAATACTCTATATTCTCATTATTTGCACGAAAAAAAAAACTAATTTCTGATTTCCTTAAAAGAAAAAACTAACACAAATGCAAAATTACACCATGCACAACATTTGTCCCTCTCGTCTTCTATCCATAAACTCATGCAATCTTCTAAGTGCAACTTCAAGTGTTTCTTCACTCATATTTGCAAAACAAACCCTAAACCAACCGGACTCCGAGCACCGGCAAGAACTTCCCGGCGAGATATTCAGCTTCACTTCCTCCATTATCTCCTTCCATATCTCCAATTCACATTCTCTTGTTTCTTCCTTCAAATAAGGACTCAAATTCATCCAACAAAACAAACCCGCGTTCCCTTTCAAACACTCGATCCCCGCTTTTTTCAGCCCGTTAACGATGGTTTCGTATCGTTTCCGCAACCTTTCTCGGTTGATCTTTATGTATTTTTGTGTGAACTCCTTGTTTGAAAGCATAGATGCCAAGAGAAATTGTGTTTGTGATGAAATTAGGGTGAAACTCGACATTCGTCGGGCGGTTGTCACGACTTGGTCGTTGTAGGAGTACACGGTCCCAACTCGGAAGCCCGGGAGGCCGAGGTCTTTCGAGAGACTATAGACAATGTGGCAACGTTCGGAGTCTTTGTAGTTTCTTGATTCGAGGATTTCTGCTATGCTGATGAATTCATCGGCGTGGAATACAGATCCTGAGTAGATTTCGTCCGAGACTAAGTGGATGTTTTTTCTCGTGACGAAATCCAGGATCTGTTCCAGGACTTTCCGTTGGATGGTTGCACCCAACGGATTTGAAGGGTTTGTTATCAGAACCCCTCGGACTTTCATGTTCATAGATCTTGCATGGTCATATGCTGATTCTAGGGCTTTAGGAGTGATTTGAAAATCGTTTGAGCTCTCGCAGTGGATAGGAACGATTTCTACACCCGTTCTCCATCTCAAGTCTCGATCGAATCTGAAACGTTCGAGATTTGTCACGTCAATAAAATGTACTAGTTGATATAAGAAGACTATTAACAATATACTTCAGGATGAAAAAAAGTCCATACCCTGGATAATAAGGGGTCGGGACTAGCAATGCGTCACCAGGATTGGCTAAAATAAAGGTTAAAAGCTCGTTGGCCGCGGTTGCACCGGCGGTCAATACGACTCTTTCGGGGTTGAATTTTGCTTTGCCTCCCCTCACTTGTTCCATAAAACTTGCCATAGCCTAAATTACCATCAAATGTAAACAAGTTAAGACTTTCTTGATCCTTCATGAACAATGCTAGAAATTGTTGTACATTTTGTTAAAAAGGTAGTACCTTTCTGAAAGCTAGAAGCCCATGATAATCTTGAAACAAAGCATTCTCTTTAAAACCAGACACCTTTTTTCCCCAACTAGTTGCTTCTTGATTAGAATCCAAGTATTCTTCTAGCAAATCAAAGGAAACCTGTTCAAGAAAAACAAAACCCGCGAACCGTTAGCTTTTAAGTTATCATTGTTTATGTGATCTGACCCGACCTGAACCAAAAATTCCAACGGTCCGGTTCCAACACTAAAAAACCGACCCTTATGGAAAAAAATTCTGGGTCCGTTACTATTCATGCAGACGACGTAAAATGTCAAAAGTTTCAATGCAAGGGCGGGACAGAGAAAAAATTTATAATATCACAACTAAAAAGTTTCAAAAAGTTCTGGTTCCGTGACTATTATAACATGTCCTACTAGTATTTACCTGGTTTTCTGCTAAGCCCATTTGTATAACTCCAGAAGGGTTATGTTTTTCATGATATGGGTTTTCATCATATGCCTTCCAGCCTGCAAAATAAGGGGAGTTTTCTCCATGGGTTTCAGAAACTGCAATCTTTGATAACCCTACACTTGGTTGTACAATCTCTATTGCCATAAGTACAACTCTGTGTTGCAAGTAATGATTATTGTGTATGTGTGTTTTACTTGATGAAACCTTTCTAAACAACTCCATATATATGGGGAGTCAGTTTCTTTTTCCCAGAGCTCAAATCTATTAATCCAAATGTGTGTTTTTATGGTGGTTTGTACAATGTGTATTAAGAGTTGTAAAGTTATCTGGTTTGGGTTTTATTTTATATTAGCAAAGAGACCAATTATAGAATAGTGTGTATATAATAAGATTGGAAGATCAAAAGTCTACCTTTTTATAAAATGTAATAATATATTTTATTCATGGTGACAACTGTTTGGTTTTGCCATTGCCATCTCTAAAATTGACCAACTCCATTTATAATTGGTGATCTAATGGTTTGCAATGCATTTCAAAGTTTTCTAAAACCTTTTGTGATCTAGAAATGATTATTATGGAATATAAGTTATTATTTTTTATTATTTATTTCTGTTACACTATACATTATAATTCTATAAAAAGTATAATAAAACACTATAAACCAGATGACTTTAGTGACATGTCTAATAATAAATTCCTCTAGCAAAGATATAGATATGAACCGTTATATAGAAAGCCACAAGTGAGTAAAACTCCATCAACACATCAATAGTGACGAGTTATCACACTAAGATATCATTCACCAACTACGCGGTAATAAAATATCAAAAGGTATTACCAAGAGATCATAGATCATTAACTTATTATTGGCAGTTCAAAGATATATAATATTTTCAATGACGGATTATTGCCAGATGTTAGACGGAAATCCATTAGTACTTGTGAATATTCTTACTTGTTGTACACTAAGCTATCTAGTTTTACTGTAATATGTCGACAATAATCACCTGATATTAAAGTTTTTTTTTTTAATTTTTACAATCACTTATTTAGTGGTAGTTATTGATATATGACCAATGATTTTTTTCTAATAAACTAAGTTCTTTTTTAGTAGTTAGAACAATAATAATCTTTATTTATAGTGATCCAAAATGTTTTCAAGAATTCTCAAGTTCATTAATTTGGTTGTTTAATGTATAATACTATGTGTGTATCTATCTTGCAATACTTTGGGAGTAGGAGTAGAAGTAGTCTTGTAGGGGTTGAGATTCCTTTGTTATGTTATGATCTTTCAGCTAATAAGATCCAAATAAATTAAATAAAAATAAAGAAATTAAAAATGTGGAATTTCTCTAATTAAAAAAACATATCATCAGATTTACAAATCGCATTGACGTGGGTTTGATATGGTGAAGATCCATGTGCAAATAGATCCTAAACAGCTACGGATTTGCTATAGTCTTTGATTAGATTTGATGAAGAAAAATAACCCAACAAAATTTATAATAATCATGAAATATGGTGATTTTTTAATTTTTGTTTGGCTTGACTCATACTTTTAAAACTCTTCTCTTACATAAAAAAACAAATTTAAAGGCATAATTTGTCATAGGATGTGTCTACATAAGGACCATATCTTATACATGTCTCTTATTTTCTATTATTTTGTATCACCTCACTATTAATTGCATCACCACATTTATATATCTTTTATCTCATCTTTTAACCCGTGTTATACTTATCTTTCATATCCTGACAACTTTTTTAACCACATTTATATATCTTTTATCCCAACTTTTTCCTGTTCGTAATAGTAATCCCACTTCCGAAATGCAAGGACACCCAACTTGTCAATATTTTGCACCTATCAGTATATGATATATAAATGTGGTGATGCAGTTAATAGTGAGGTGCAAAATGTTGACAAGTTGGACTGCTCCTTACAATTTCGAAAGGTGGGATTATTATTTACGAACGGGGAAAAGTTAGGATTATTTCATGCAATTTTTCCTTTTAATATTGTAATAGAAATTAATCACGCGTTGACATATGTATATCAGTCGCGTAACATACTGTTGAAAACAAATAAAAAAGCTAACATAGTGTATCATTTTTAAAAGTATAATTAAAGAATGTATTTGTTGCCCGGCTTTGAAAAGGTTAATGTAAAAAAATGTATATTATTTTAACTTCATCATAAGTGTTAAATATTGGCTTAGTAAACTGAAGTATGGAACATGGGAAACATATGACTGATTTAATCCATCTTATGTTTTTAGTGATTCTTTTGAAAATGTGGTTATGATTTTCTATATATTTATACAATGTTTTATTCTAATCCAATCATTAAATTATGGAAAGTTACTAATGATTGGTTCATGTGCGTATATAGTTTAGTTGATTGATTAGGATTATCCATTCTTCTTTAGAACTGCTAATTAACAATAGCTCCTCTTCTAATCAAAGTCAACATTTTGTCTTCTCATTGTCAAACTAATGATTATTAAAATTAGTATATGATATGATTTATTAAAATTTGCTAATAATCACATGGATAATGTGATTTAGACTTAGAGATGCTTCATATTCTGGGCATTTGTTTGATTCAAAAATTTCAAAACCAAAATGACAAAACTCAAAATATCAAAATCGAATCAAACAAAACTTGAAATTGAATGAGCTAAATAACATATTTTTTGAAAAATCGCATTTGTGGTTTTGGACACAAAGTGGTTTTGGAGTTCACTTTGTGTCTAAAACCATCAATGCACATCCCCATGGTTTGAGGGGGGAGGGGGAAGACGGTGTGAAAGGGATGTTCAATGAAAATGCTTGTAATACAAGAGAGATGGTTGGTAGCGGAGGACAGGGGCGGATTGATTCAGTCTTGAGAGGATGGGAATGCCCCCTCTGAGAATTAGCCAGAAAGAAGAAAAAATGTCCAACTTCATACATATTTACCTGAGGCCCCCTAAATTTTATTTTGCACGCCCCGTAAAATTTATCTTGCAGCCCCTGCCTCAATCCAAACTTTAAAACATGCCCCTTAGTTTTAAATATGAGCCACAACATTTAACCTATCTAATAGAAATTCACAAAGCCAAGTAACCGCTATGAAAGTGCATATATTTTTTTCTTTCAAATCCATTTCACTTCTAATTCTACTGCCAATCCACCATATTCTTCCAAGTAGCTACTCTGCAGATTGTTTGTTGACTCAACCCAATTTAATGTATTTATTTGTCTTTTTAAGTTCTTGACCCAACAAAATGGCAACTTGGGTTTTTGTTAATTTCTTTACAAAATTGTGGGAATTCTTTCCTAGTAAAGCTACTTATTATCAATGATTTTTTAGGCTATTTTAGTTTGTCATTTTTTTTATGACATTATATATAGAATTTTAACGCAACCTAATACTAGAATATATCCATTCGGTCTAAACTATATTCTCTTTAGACGGTTAACATATAGCAACTTAGCAACGCACTTGATCAAGCGCTCGTCATTTAAATTTTAGCAATCACAACCAATGGCTTCACTAACCCGTCCATTTTCATGGCAACTCGAGCACTTCAACAAATTGAATTATTGATATCGATTTTTTTTATTTACACCGTTATTATTGGTGTTTGTAAGTTATTATTAATGTATTAATTTAATCCGTTTTAATCAATCTGTTTTTGCCCCTGCTGACTATATTTCCTGGATCCGCCACTGGCGGAGGACAAATGTGTTAACGAGCATGGTTGAGTTTCAGATAGATGTGTTTAATTAATGAAAGCCTAAGTTTGAGCTCAGAACATTTAAAGCTTATTTACAGAACGAGCTTGAACTCGATTCATTTAGAGGTTTATTTATAAAGCTCGAGCCTGGTTCATGATTAATTTTACGATAAGATCTTACTTGACTCGTTTATTATTTATTAATCGTTTAATTGTTTTATCTACATATCTTTATAATATCTTATATACATTTATAATCATCAATTCTAAACTATTGGATTAATTGACAATTTATGCTAACTACAGATATGAAAATAACAAATTACTCTTTTTAATACTTAAATTTAATTTAATCATTATTTATATAAATAAAAGGGTGAATATCATTTTCATTAGAAAACTTAAAAATTCTTCATATGAGATATCCATTTAGAAAATTATTTAGACCGCTTGATCTAAAATATAAAATATCAATATAACTTCAGATATTTATTAATAGTTTAATACCAACGAATTAATATTCGTATGATGTACTATAACCTTTATGACTTGAAGGAAGTGACATGGGTTCCTTTTGAAATAAAGTTGGAACCTAAAATCCAAATTGTTCATCTACCATCCAATTATTATGGAGTCGGGTTTAGTTTACGATATGATTGGAGTTAGATGTTATGGGGAAAGTTATTGTATAAAAGGTAATTTGCGTGTTAAGCGTGTGAATGGGGATAAAATTGTTCGTCTACGTTTAATGATAATTACGCAAGTTATATTTCATAATCACACAAGTTATACGAGAGTACATAAAACGAATTTAAAAAAAAAAGTTTCTTTAAAAAAAAGTATAGCAATACTATACTCGAATTAAAGAGAATAAAATGCCCGATTTTATGGTGAAATTTTTGTAAAAAAAGTAATGTCGTATAAAAAAATCATGGACGTTTTAAAAAATTTGAGGAACTTGAAAAAAGGCAACAATTGTATATACGTGTTTTACGAAGAAAATTTTTATATATATCCTGTCGGTCACCACTAAAAAAAATTATATACTAATAATGGTCACCACTAATTTTCGGTCACCCACAAAAAAAATTTCAAGATCCGCCACTGCTTAAAGCATTCACAGTAGGTTCTCCATCTTTATCTCTATACCTATAATTTATACATTTATTATTATGTTTTCTATCTCTTTCACTCACAACCATAATTCAATAATATTTTTTTATCTTTATCATTATCTTTTCTATCTCTTTCAATCCTTAAATTTTAGCAAATCACCAGTTTTTTATCAAATATGCAAATTTGCTAAACTTTTTCCCTCTCCTTTATTCACAACCACTTACAACAAAAACTCAAATTTTGCAGATTTACACTCACATATTTTTTAGAGAACCTACCGTGAATACTTTACTTGTTTTTCAATTAGATCTGGACAAAATCTGAACCATTGATTTTCTTAGATCAATTGATGAGAATCCTTCCTACACTTCGCACGATTTAAGTCCTTTGTATTTGAACTTTCACCTAGATAATATACTATCTATTACGAGTCATGTCATCATGTTTTTACGTGGCGTGATTAGTGTGGAACATCACTACTCCTATGTTATTACCCGGTCAGAGCTCTTCCGTGGGACCGCATGGAGTAGTCCACGCGACACCCCATCCCCTATGTTTTTATTTTACCTCTTGAATGTTTCATTTTACCCTATATACTGGATTCATTTTAAAAATAGTATATACCCCTCTAATGGGTATATAGCCGTTTTCTGCAAGTCAAAAATAATCATAAATATCACCTTCTATTTCATAATTTTCATACCTATTTCTCTGAACTCTGTCAACCTTTTTCTTCATATTTTTCTCTCAAATCATTTAAAATGGTTTCACGACGACGTTGGACGTCTCTAAAGGAGGAATAATTTACCATTTCTTGGCTTCTGAGTTTCCGATTTGGACGAGCCTTGATCCCTCACGGGATTAGGTTTTGACAACAAGTTAATGAATGACTTCATGTGCGTCATGTATTCGGCAAGGACCGTTCAGTTCCCCCACTAACCGCTAGGTGGCATCAAATCAACCATGATGATGGTTTGAATAACAACGATGGTTTGACGATGGCCCAAGATAGTTATCATTCCACCAAAGAAAAATATTTTGAACTCTCACAGTTTGGCTCATGGTGAAAGATCATTCGAAGTAGTCTTTCTAGTTTTATTTTTATTTGATGTCTTATTTATTTTATTTTTATGTAGTTTATTTTGATTGTATTTTGATTTTTTGAGTCCGGACTTGTTTCAGAGCAGTCATCAAACTTCATGAACTGATCCACATTAATCACGAACGGACGATGCGACTACATATATATGAATATCATATATGTGTAATTGCATTGCCCGCCACTAGTTAATTTCGTCATTTCATGGATTTTGAATTTTAATGACCCCTCAGAAAAAAGTTTAGACCTGAGAATTAAAATAAAATTATGTAATGTAATTTTTTATTTTTATGTAATGTTTTTATTAATGAAAATGTAGTGTTTTTATCTATTTCTAACTATGTAATTTTTTAATTAATGAAAGTGTGTCTCTTATTTTTATTATTAGTTTTATTTTTAACCTTGAGTTTTAATTTATGACCTTGGAGTGAAATAGTGGTCCATAACTGTGGTTAGTGGAGTGAAGAAAAAGAGAAAGAAAACTGATGTGGCACTGAGTAGAAAAAAGAATGAGTAACTTATAACGAATAGTTTTAGTATGGTGTTAATCATCTTAAGGTTAAAAGTTCGAATCCCATCAAAGATGAATCTAGTGTAACTTAATCAAAATAGATAAGAAGTAGTGTAGCTTACTCTTAAAAAATCCAAAAATAAATAAATCCAATTATTGGGCGCAATCACAATTTCTTCTAGAGGAATTATAGGTGAAAATGTAAACCAAACAAGGGAGCATCATGGGGACAAAGCATAAGATGTTTGTTGTATAAAATCTCACTAATGTTTTATATTAATACAACATTAGTTTTTTTAACGTGTTTTGAACTACCTCAAATCTTCAATATCCGAGTAAGTTTTTAGGATGTGATTTCAACTGTTCATACTGGATTTGACACTTCTGACTTGACTCACCAAGGAACATCATCAAGGAAAAAACTCACCGATAGGAAGAAAAAAAACCTCTTGTCAGGTTTTGAACTTAATTAAGACCTCAATGATCTCATACCCTCAACTATCACCCCTATGATCTTGCTAAGGCCATGCGTAATGCCCCGTGATGGGGTGTTTTACGCTCTTAACGCCGGATCACCCCCCCCCCCTCGGCGTTTTCCCTCCAGTCCATCGTTCTAATCACGGGTGTTGGGCGATATTTTTTTTCTTGTTTTTTAACAACTTAACTAGTTACACATCAAATAATCATCATTCATCACTATTACTACACCGGCATTTTCCCTTCAATCCGTCATTCATATAATCATTCACTACACCACTTTTTCATTTTTACACCACCATCTTAAACTTTCACATCACCACATTATATTGGCGAGACAAGTTTCATATAAGTACCAACTCATGTTGTTGAAAAGGACAAGTTGTGTTCCCCCAATAATATGTGCCTTGAAGTCTGAATTCTTGTTTGTCTTTTAACTCAACTGATCCTCCAGTAAGGTTGGAGCAGGACAAGTGTTAATGTTGTCATGTCACGTTGTCACACATGTTGCTTTTCATTTCTTTTGTGCCATGGATTATGGAACACCTTAAATTATCCATATAACCAACAAATACACACCACTCCTCAAAACGCGGTAGCTCATAGTCTTTTCCAATGTGTTTGTCATCGTACAGGATTTGGATCTACTATAGTGTGTCGTCTGTTGAGTGTTATCAGCGGCGGAACTAGAGAATTTTTTGAGGGGGTCCACAATTTTTTTTTACAAAGTTACTATTTTTATATATTTCAGTTTCATAGAAACATACATAAAGAAATTTGGTGTGGATCGGGTTGGTCACATAAGACAAATACGAGACAAAAACGAAAAAATATCGTCATTAGAATTTAAATAATATAGAATAAATAAGGATGATGCAAGATTTCAATAAAAAAAATCATAGAAGAAATGAGGATGAACAATTTTGTTTTGAATGAAGCATTAATGTTAATGTATTGATAACTAATTTGTAGATTTACATTTTTTTTGAACTATCATTTTATTAAACGAAAGACGCTACCAAGAATAATTGACAAACATCAAGTTACAATGTTACATATATTTATTTTGTCTATTATAACCCTATAACCTTATTTTTTTTTATTGAACGGCGGAAGTAATATTAAAAAACTAGCAAGAAGCTAGCAAAATTACAAGGAAAATAAAAAGATAATTAACTCATTTGAGCATTATTAAGTATTAACTCATTTAATTCTATAGAGCATTCAAATTATTAATAATGAGAACAAATTGGAAAAAGGAAAAAGGAATACTTGAGCATTATTAAGTATTAACTCATTTAATTCTAGAGAGCATTCAAATTATTAATAAGAACAAATTTGAAAAAGGAATACGCAGACCAGCATTTAAGTGTGCAGAGCATTGAAATTAATCAAAACAAATTGAAAAAAGGAAAACGATGGAGGCAGCCTCGAACTTGCGACCTACGGAAACTTGCCGGACTACTTACCACCAAGCTAACGGCAACCTTTGTTTCTCTTTTACCAAACTGTTTATTTAATAACTCTCTATTACAATATTTTTTTATCTAAAACCGTTCATATAATTTCCACTTTGCGTACGAAGTTGAGGGGGTCCACGGGGACCCCCTGGGCCTATTACAGGTCCGCCCCTGAGTGTTATGGATTAGGATGACCCGTATGATGCATAAACGTCACGTTATTGTAAGTTGTAACGAAGTTGTTGAAGAAAGTTATATATGAAGTCCACATGTTATATAAGAAAAAATGAATATGGTGCTCTTAGGGTACCCGGTATACCCTCGGCTTCACATGCGGTTTCGATGGAAGAAACGCGGCTTCAAGCCGTCACCATCCCTTCTCCAGTGGCTAATCTCTTGCGGCTTCAAAATCTTAGCCGCTAGGCTATGTGAAGCAGAAGGAAGTCGGAGCTTTCTGAACGTTGGGGAGACCGTTGAAATCGACCGTTTGATTTGTGCATTTAATTATTTTTTTCCAATCTATATATACCACATCAAACCATTTTATATTTTTGAAACTCAATCTTCATCATCTACACGTACAATTTCTATACAAAGTCTCTAATTTAAAATGGTTTCCAACATTATTCTTCAACTGGATATTCCCACTTCATCAAACAGTTCTAGTGATTCGGCTAAGGAGGCGTTTGATTTTCTTGGTCAATGTGCGCTCGTTGTTCAGCAACAAGAACTTGAAGATACGGCTCGTTGGAGAAGGGATAATATTTTTCGTTATAGTGTTGATAGTCATCAACTGTGTAGAATTAGAGAGAAAAACAAAAGATAGAAGGGTATTTTTTACTGTTATCAATGTTCGGCAACAAGAACTTGAAGATACGGCTCGTTGGAGAAGGACTAATATTTATCGTAACCGTGTTGATGGTCATCAACTATGTAGAATTAGAGAGAAAAAACAAAATATGGAAGCATATTTTTGACTTTTTACCAACCCCCCCCCCCCCCACACACACACACACACACACCTTAACATTCATAACTCTTAGATACGACATTATTATTTTTTTTAAATTACACCATAAAAAACGACCGTTTGTCATCTTTAAAACACGTACAGCGTTGTTATATGAAATTTTAAAAAATTACCTTTTCGATTGTATTAAAATGTTCCGATCATTGTGTTATATTGTGTCAATATGTTTAGATTATTTTGTCATATTGTGTCAAAAATGTTCAGATTATTATGCCATATTACTTCAAAATGTTCAGATTCATCTTGTCATATAGTGTCAAAAATCGAAAGAGTTAATTTTTTTTTAATTTTATATATAGCAACACTATACTCGTTTTTATGGTGTAGTTTTTTTTATAAATAATGTCGTATGTGAAAGTTATGAATATTTAAAAAAATTGAGAACTTTAATTAAAAATAACTCCTTTGTGAGCGTTTTATTTAATCTTAATGCCGTTCAAAAAAAAAAATTAAAAATAAATAAAAAATGGCTAAGACCAAATTGTCACACCTTATTTATTAGATAAATAATCATATTACTGAGGTTTCTTCTTATCTTTTTTAACCAAACCAAACTTCTCATTTTTACCTCTTTTTAAAACTATTAAAAAGGTATACTTAAACAGGAATATATGCCAAAAGTATAAAAAGATATGTTACGTGGTTTAATTATATGTTTAATTGACCTAAACCGACATTAACGGATGTTTATTTAACCTTGTACCCTAAGACAACGGCAAAAACATGTTAGCAAATCTTCATGCAGGCCAAATGGCCCCCGTTTTATAAAGATATCTTTTGTTATCTTAAAAAATACAAAGAGAGACGGTTGAATATTCGAACTATCGAAGTAGTTCAAATGTTATGTTTGGAGATCAAATGGTATATTTGCTATCAACTAAAACACATAACATGTATATAATAATATAAATGTTAACCGAGTGTTAGATTGTAAAAAGATTAAGTGTTTAATAAAACATGATAGTCAATCTAAATAGATAACATTTTTTTATAAATGTAGTATAATTTAATATATTTGCAATATATACATTTGGAATATATATAAATCATAAAAAAAGATAAAATTTAGATAGAAGTAAGTAAATTAGAAAAGAGAAATGAAAAAAATATATGTAAATGTGGTATCCAAGATCTCAACTTGGGAGCTAGGGTTTTGAACCCGACATTTAAGCACTATATCACCTAATTAATTTGTTATTTTAATTGCATTCGCACGTATATATACACATATTTAGAAGAAAAAACAATTTTTTTTAAGAAAATGAGGGCCCTTAAATTTTTAGAGACCCCAATTCCCTAACTTGGTTTGCTTTGCCCATTGGTCGACCATTTCTTAAATATACGCACGACCGTTTTTACTTCTCCCTCGTTGAGAACAGTTTAAATATGATGATTCTACCTCTATTATTTATATGCCAAATGGCCATAAACAATGGGGGGAGCTAGGAAAAAGATGGTATGGAACGAGTTTCAGATATGTCACGGACTAAAACTATTGCAAGGTATGAAAATATAACACGTAATTCCGGTAATAAAAAGAATATAAATAAACTATTAATTATATATTTTTAATTATTCAACCTGTGTAATGCATGAGTTCTAGGTTCTATACCGGCGACGACCCGTAAGCTCGGATCGATTTTCCCTCTCTCCGATTAGGAACCCCCATCGCGATTTCTTCATGTTTTGAACTCACCAGCGGCGGCAACCACCTCTGGCGGCTAGGGATTCCGCCCTAGCTAGCGGCGGCGACCTCCAGTCGCTCTCCATTTCTCCCTCTGTTCGACGAAGAAAGCGGCAGCAGCATCAGCAGCCGCGTATCCTTCCCGTTCTGGCGAGCCGGCGACAGTGCGAGTAGAGGTGGCTCACAGCCACGTCCGCCACTCCGGTGGTGCTCTCTAGCCACTGCTCCCCGCCGGAACAGTAACGTATGGTGATGATGATAATGTGCTTGAGACTAGATGAGTTGTAGAGGTGTGTTTTGGGACCGTTTTTTAATAAAATAGGTTCGTCCGAGGAATCGGTCGCCGACGAACGGTGAGGTTGGGGAAGAAGAAGCGGGGTGGGGATTTTTTTAAATTAAATCAACTTTAGAAAATTACATTATATACCCTTCAAGTTTATTTAAATAAATCAAGTTTCAATAATGACATTATTAGTCCTTTACGCTAACGGTGTTAGTTTTTTAACCGGAAAGATTATTAGAAATAACAGGGTGTAAAGGAAGGACTATTATTGGCCAAAAAAATACTTGGGATTATTATCCGCCAATCGTGAATATGTAGGATTATATATGTCCAATTTTCCTTTAGAGTTTTAACTTTTTAACTTTATAAGTAAATATAATTTATTTATTTTAAATGACGGGTATATAATTTGATAAAAATCATGTCGAAATATTTCCATTTTGAGTTACTAGGTAATATAATTTTTTTAAAGTCTTTTCTTACACTGCATATTGGCTCACCAAGGGCATGATATGTACTCGTCGTGAGTTGGTATAATGAGTTTTTTACATGCAGGCAGTGTTTGCACTCTCTACCCAACTCAAAATGTAGGAGTATGGTGACTATGAGTCTATGAGTTGGGGATGTGAGGTTTTTTTAGTCATCGGAGGAAGAAACCTACCCACCCTCCCCCTCTTTGTTTTCACGTCATGAGAATTACCACGCCACCCAACTCACACCACCACTCACATACCAGGGGGCGGTGTTTCACACCGTGAGTGGTGGCCACGCAGACACTCACACGAGTATACCGCATATCCTAAGAAGGCCCTCCCTTATTATTTTTGATGTTAGTATTTAGTACTCTACCTAACTAACTACCTAAGTCTTGTTTTAGTCCGGTCATTAACAAAATTTTAAACATAATAATAAGGAGCAAGTTGAAAAATATTAAAAACAAGTTTGATGTCGGAGACAAATAGCCGACAGAATCGGTGTCAAGAATTGCACAATAAGCTAAAAATCCTGAAATTGAGTGGTGCAACACCATCCACCCTTCTGCATATCTATTTAGATCTCATCCGTTGATTTGTGTAACCACTAACCACCCCTTTATTTTCTTTATTTTTATTTTATTTTTTGATTCTTGGATTATCGAATGTCAGATCAGGGAGGATTTAGGAGCTTTCACTCGTACTAAAACAGGAAATATTTCTTAATCATTTCCACTAATCATTTAGACTAAATTTAATGTGACATCATTATACGAATCGTATAGAAGTATGAAATTTGTTATTTAAGGCTTTGACTATGGTATGCGGTCATTGTAATCGCTTATATTACTAACGGGTCGTATGATTGTGAAAATATGAATACCAAAATTAACGTGGGGCAAGCTAATTAGAAATGATTTGCTAGAATTGCACCTCTCTGAGTATATGGTCGAGGATAGGACGTCGTGAAAACGTATGATTAAGGTTAAAGACCTTAAGGGGTGTGTGTGTGTGTGTGTGTGTGTGTGTGGAGGTTACCACTTGTTTCCTAGCTTTACCGTACTAACTTAGTTTTCTTTTTTCGTTTCGTTATTATGTTTATAATATATAGTTTAGTATACTAATGCTCTGGGCTGAGCTTCTAGTTTAGCCCTCTTTTAGTGTTTGCTTGTTTTCTTTCAGGTGGCGTGCTCTAGGATTTTCGATTGCATCTTCAACTCAGTCATGAGTTGAGGGTCTCTCTGAAGCGGCCTCTCTACTCCCTTTTGGGATAGAGGAAAGGCTTGCCTACATCCACCCTCTCCAGACCCTACCAGTTGATTTGTGGGATTTTACTGGGCTCGGTTGTTGTTGTTGTTGTTGTTTATGCCTTATATAACCTGAAAGAAACACACGTTTATACGAGTCATATAGCATTATAGACATCTACGTATGACCTCCTATAAATAAGCATGTTGTACATTGTAGAAATGTTTCGGGATTCAAGTATCGACACGATTTGGTTAGGGTTATGTTTACCGTTCAGCATGCAGGAATTTCTGAAAGAGAAACACATGTGAATTTCTTGATTGACCCGTTGGAAGGAAGATCAACCCTCAAACCGGCTGACATTTTCTTTGAATGAATAGGAGGGAAATACACGTGTGTGGATCTATTTGGGGGTGGGGGGGGGGGGGGGGGGGTGGGTGGAGCCTCTCTTTTGGGCTTTGGGGAATGGTGCTTTCATGGTGGGTCATGGTGTTTTAAAAGTTGTTTCGGGCAAAGTGACCAAACACGAGAAAACGTGTCTCGACAATCAACACATGTTTATACAATCTGCTTTTGATACTTTTAAATTATTTACGCATTAGGTTGTAGAGCTATTTAGTAGTGTACAATGGGTCATGCATGATAATGTTATAACCCCAAAACCTATGATAATAGTTTTTAAAAGACTTAGTTTTACTATAAAAAGAGGTTTAGCGGCGTAACTTCTTACCTGTTTACCTTATATTTTGACTTAAAATTCAGGGGACTTCACGCCGTGTCTTTTTAATCAATTGCTGTCTTTATTTGACTTAAACTGACACGGGATTTTAGCTAGCAAATTCCTTATGGGCGGTATCAAGATGGATGTTAAGATGATATCTCTAATTTTTATGAGATCAACGGTTCAAGTCCTACAATTTAAACATAAAATTTAATGACCTTTAGCAGGTGTAATAACGGTTCTAAAAAAACTATATATATATTTTTTAATGATATTAGCAATTTAGCATATTAGCTTTTTTGATTTTGATTATATTTTAAAAGTTTAGCCCAAGGCATCGTCGAGGGCCTTATACGCTCACAAAAAGTAGTCCAGTTGATTTAGGCCCAAAGTTACATCGTGCTAGAACAACCTGTATCCTACGCATCAAAACTTGTACATGAAGGGAAATATCAAATTTAGTACCCGCAGGGTGCGACGAATGAAGTTCGTCAATGGCGTCGATCGCCATGGATTCTTCTTCTTCTTCTTCTTCTCCGTCTGCGCTGTATCCTCCTCCGGCGGTTCCGATCAAGCTTCACATTGAAAACCGTGAAAAGCTGTTGAAGCACCTCCGTGAAAACCTCTCTTCTTCATCTCGTCCGTTACATGGATTTGTACTTCTCCAGGTAACTCAATTTCATCGAGTTTAGTTGAATTAGTCATTTAGTTGAATTCATTTTTATGAAATTTTTATAGCTCGATCGTTTTGTTAGGGAGGAGAGGAGCAAACTCGTTACTGTACTGATCATGAAGATCTATTTAGGTATTTTCATATTTTTTTATCGTTCGCCTTGTCCGATCTGATCAATTTGATCGTGCGTTTGAATATGTTTGAATTAGTACGGTAGTTACAATTTTGACTATCAGTAAGTTGTAGCTTCTCTGCAACCATCATCACATCTATGAAATGTATTTACATCAAAACTGTCCCAATGAACGAGACGTTATGATTTGGCACTGATTTGAATTCACAACACACACAGTATGCAAATGCTTTTACAGTTAGTTTATGATTAATGATGGCTACGTGAGGAGCAGATGCTTTATTTCATTTTGTATGATTGAGTTGTTTATTGATAATTGATGATTTTGTTTTAGGCAGGAAAGTTATTTTGCATATTTGTTTGGAGTGAGGGAACCTGGTTTCTATGGAGCTATTGTGAGTCCCTTCTGTTTCCATTTTTTTGATTTTTATGTTTCTGTATGGATTTTTATGTAACTGGCCTAAGGTTTTATATTTTTATTGATGATCTACTATATGCTCACACTGAAGGAAATGCAAAATCATCATATCTGAATTGAATATATGAAGTCTGGAGTGTCTTTAAGACATGTCACTATAACTCTATTTTTTTTTTCTAAGACAAACCATGTACCTTATATCTCAGGAACAGACGTTAATAAATCAGTATCTAAAGTTTTTTTTAATTGTTATTTTTTATGATCATTTATGAAGGCCTTTTTTCTGTTTCTATTTATTCTCCTGTTTTTTGTGCTGGTGTAGGATGTAGATACCGGGAAGTCAATCCTTTTTGCTCCCAGATTGCCTGCTGAATATGCCGTTTGGATGGGGAAAATAAAGTCATTATCATATTTTGAAGTAAGTCCACCTCACAGTTAGTGTACTTCCTATGAGTTAAAAGGAAGTCTTGATAATGTAATCTCTACAATCTATATCTTGCAGGAAACATACATGGTTGATAAGGCGTATTTCACTGATGAGATTACACAAGCACTTACTAATCAATACCAGGGATCTGGAAAACCGTTGTTATTTCTTCTACATGGGTTGAATACTGATAGCAACAACTTCTCTAAACCAGCAGGATTTGAGGTACCTTGTAATTGCATTTATGCCTTTCTAACATTTCTAATAAAATGATTGCTATAGATCAAGTCTATGCCTTTTTTCCCGTCTTTCATTATTGTTTACCTTTCATTGTTTGGCTGAAATCTTGATTCATTAGATACCATTTTTGCATTTGTTTTATGTTTATATGGCATATGGTTGAGTTCCTAACAAATTATGTTTTGCGACAAAACATTTACACCATTTTGGTGTAAAAAGGTGCATATTTTTGGAAGGTTCTTACGTCTTACACCAAATTTATTCCAGCTCTAATGTTTGCACTGGATTTTTACATCACATTTCTACACTAGATAATCTGGATTTGCACATTAATGTGTCTAAGTTAAATATGTTATTTATAAGATTTAAAACATTAATATAGCTTTGAGCTTGTATTGACTCAATTAGCTGAAAAATAACTATTTAATCAACTTATTAATAACAATTTTTAAATAAAAAAAACTTGAAAATTTTCTGTGAGTACGTTAAACTTTGCCCTTTCTGTTGATAATATGATAAATATATGAATTTTGATGTGATGAATAGTGTTACTCCTGAGCAGTTTCTGCGAACTAAAAACATCAAACTTAATTATGTTATGCTTATAATTTAAGCAAATCCACAATTATTGCTGGTGATATAATACGCTCACAGTACATATGTCGTGACAATATTTGCTTTTATTTTCTCTCCAGGGCATTGAGAATTTTGAGACTGATCTTAAGACCTTGCACCCTATTTTGACCGAATGTCGTGTTTTGAAGTCAAAATTGGAACTTGCTGTAATTCAGTATGCCAATGATATAAGCTCTGAAGCTCATGTTGAGGTGTGTAAATTTCCATTATGTAATGGCTTAATTGCAAGTGGTTGATTAATGAATAATATTCACGTGTGGTTGGAGTATGGGCATGCAAATGAAGTAATGGCTTCCATTCATAGTAGAAGTGTCTGTTAATGGGTTTGCGTCTTAAATAATGGATATCTAACTCCACAATTTGGACAATGGACATACTCTGAACCCAGCAAGAGATGTTGGTTTATTTAGAAATCTATTCCCATTCCAATCCTACTATTTGATCTAACCCACACCCATAGAGATTCCTGGTTACAAAATAAACTCACATCAGAATAACTACCTCCTCCAAGATATGCCTTACACCTGTCTCTTTCCTCCATTCCTTTCTACCATATTCCATTTCATTGGGCATGTTGAGCTGCTCTTCTGAGGTAGTGGCTGCTGAGTAGTTGGCTGTTCCTTCAGGTTTTTTAGACATCTGTATCATGCATCAAATTACAGTTGTTTCTTGTTAAAAAACGTTTGTTGAATTCAGTTTTTTTGTTGTCTTTTAGCTTGTTTGTTGTATGATAAAATGATAAATGATATCTATCTTCTTTACATGTCTAGGTAGTGTTTGGTTTAACGCTATGGGAAGGAATGCCTTTCATTCATAATAGAAGTGTTTGGTTAATGGTTTTTGGTTTTAAAAATGGGTATCTAATCCACAAATTACCCACCAAGGGAGGTGGGTTTTTTCATTCCCGTTCCACCATATTATTAAACCCATCCCATAATGATTCAAATTTGCAAGCCAAAGGCCTGCTGATCGCTGGCTAGTAAAATTTTCTTTTATATGTCCATGCCACTCTTTAGTAATATCTTTTGCATCTTGAGTAGGTAATGAGGAAGATCAAACCAGGAATGAAAGAGTATCAATTGGAAAGCATATTTCTTCATCACACCTATTTTTATGGCAGTTGTAGGCATTGTTCATACACTTGTATTTGTGCAACTGGTGACAACAGGTAAGAATATCATTTCTGCTGCAAGATATCGTACTTTTCTGTTGTTTTTTTTTTTGACGAATGACATTGTTTTGGTTTGTGTAATTGTCAAAATTGATCTGTAAGCAAAAAGTAGGTTCCAGAAAACAGTTAAAGATTGAAAGGTAGTATGGTTGAATTTGACAGGAGCTGAATGGAAAATGGTGCATGTAATGCTTTCTCTTATATTAGAAATTAGAGTTGACAAAATCGACGGGTGGAGTAATGGTTCAAAACGTGTAACTTTTTGGTATGGCTAAAAATGGGACTTGTCTGGTTATGTTTGCTGAAACACTTTTTATTTATGTTTTATACATAATCAGTGTGTCAAATGTGATTAAAACGTGATATATTTTAAGAATGGTCTATTTTTATTAATATGATTTAGGAAGTTTTATGCATTAATAATTCCATTTGGAGGATTTATAATTGTTTTATCCATTTGACCCGTTTTCATTTAAGCAGTATCTTTTTTGTTTTGTTTTAAATTTGACCCATTAGAGATCAAACATAAGCTGAATCAAGTCATCAACCTAATCATAAGTAAAAACAATTAACATGGATACAGAATAATGTATATGCAGAAGATAAACATGATTTGTTTGGGCATTGTGAAAAACCTGAGGAAAAATATTATGTTCTTATTGGTTTAGTTCTTGTCTACTCTGATTGCATCTGTACTATTAGGCTTCTGCATACTCTTGTTCCTCCGAGATGTTAACCAGCTAACACTTTGATTTTTATCTGGCAGTTCTGTACTTCATTACGGGCATGCAGCAGCTCCAAATGATAGGGTATGAGAATATCATTCTTTTATCATACAGAAATACCGAATTCTTTTTAATGTACCTTTGTGGTTAGTGCAAGATGACATCACAATTTTTTCGTTTGGGTTGGACCCAACCTGAATCTAAGTGATAATCCACTGTAAAAATTGTTTCTTTTTCCTTTTTAAGATGCCCAGAAACAAGTGTTTTTCCATCTAACAACCTATTCAGATTGATGTGTTCTATGGAAAACTACCTTGTGTATCGAACATCAAAACAATATTCATTTGTGGAAATGGTGTTATATATGGGAATGTCAGAATGGTCAAACTTACAAGAATTTTAGAATTGCTTCAACCCTTTTCTGTACTCACTACTTAACCGAACTAGCAATTACTTTATACTTTCCTTGATCTGTGCATCCCATAGAAAATTAATATTGTTTATTTTTTTAATCCAGCATTATTTGCTCCCTTTTTATCTCTCCTCATGGAACAACATTGGATGGTGTGTTTTCTATTGTGCAGACATTTATAGATGGAGATATGGCATTACTGGATATGGGAGCCGAATTCTATTTCTATGCTTCTGACATTACCTGTTCCTTCCCTGTAAGTATATAAGTATATTTGCAACAAATAATTTGTGATTAGTTTGTGTTAGAATGAAACCCTTAGAGAATAATCAAGAGTGATTTTTGTTTTCAACAGTAAAATCCTGTCCTCATGTATGATGCTTAATGGCTGCAGCATTCAATTTTTTTGGATATAATAAAAACCCCATATGTCATCTTAATTATTAACTCTGTAAACACCAATAATGCAAGTTATTGTTATTATTTCTTTTTTGGTGACATAATCATGCATGCAGGTGAACGGGAAATTCACAAGCAATCAACGTCTGATTTACAACGTAAGTTTTTTTTATCTGCTTGTGTTAAAAAAACCAAGTTACTTGGATTCGATCTGGGCTGTTAATGTCTTAAACTTAACAGTTTATGTTTTTAACTAACCCTAAAACTGATTTCTTTCAATTTATTAACTTAATAGTTATTTTTCCCTTTTGAATTCCAGGCTGTTCTTGATGCTCATGATGCTGTTATATCTAGCATGAAGCCAGGAGTAAACTGGGTGGATATGCACAAGTAAGATTTTGATTTGTCTCTCCCAAATGAATATCATTGGGCTATTAGTGATTAATGAAAATCATAAAACTAAACCAGTTACATAGCTGACCAGTTCTTCTGTTAAGTGCAGAATGAACATCAATCTAGCAATCCAAAAATTAAAATGCCACCTAAAATTAGTTTAAAATCACATGAGACATGCATCTGTGCATTCTTAAAGAACACAGACACTGACGACAATCGCTATGAACAATGCATTTTGATGTTTTATATGTTATAAACTTATAATGATTAAATTAGTGATATCATATGGTTCTCTTGGTGTCTGATTCCTTTTCCTTTAACTGAAATCAGATTGGCAGAGAAAATTATTCTTCAGACGCTGCAGAAAGAATCCCTCCTTGTCGGGTATTCTTCATTTCATGACAATTTTTTTTTTCAAAGTATCTCAATGATCATGTGTTAATTCATGTTATTTTGGCTCTAGTGATGTTGATGAAATGATGGTTGAACGATTGGGTTCTGTTTTCATGCCACATGGCTTGGGGCACCTCATGGGACTTGATACCCACGATCCTGGTGGCTATTTACAGGTCTGTAAAAGATGCCATTCATTATTTTTTTCATCTTATCGATTGCTATTTCTTAATGCGTATTAATGATATTAGCTATGAAACATATCTACAGGGATTTAAAAAACCCAAAGAACCAGGATTAAAGTCCCTGCGCACTAGCCGAGATCTCTTGGATGGAATGGTTTGTGATAGTACTTTGCTTATTATGTTCTTTTACTTTTGCATTTGCAATAATATTAATTTTTTCCATTTTCGTTTATCATTAGTCACCAAGAGACGAACATTGTAAGCAAATTGTTTATAGTATATGCTTGTTTTTTTGGTGATTAACCTAAAAATAACCTATATATTTAAAAGCTCTGCGGTAAAACCTGCTCTCATGTAATGTGTATTTTAACAATATTATAGAGACCATGACTCGCATACTTATAACTACGATTGCAATATATCTCTGTAGGTGATTACCGTTGAACCCGGATGCTATTTCATTGATGCGTTGCTGGTTCCGGCCATGGAATCCCCAAAAACATCAAAATTCTTCAATCGCGATGCAATCACCAAATTTAGAGGATTTGGTGGAGTTAGAATTGAGAGCGATCTGGTAATATATTATTTTCTAATAAATTAACACCTGAGTTTTCTTTTCTAATATACCATTTTACATGCTACTAGTTCCATGGGTATGCCATTCATCCTTAAAATGGAGTTAATATTTGACTTTCTAGGGTCCAGTTAGTTATTCTTTTACATTAAAATTGGTAACAATCATTTCACTTGTAAACAAATGTCAACATTAAATTTATTACAATAGAAAATTGTTTTTATATACTGAATTGGAAATTACATACTAAGTTGACTTTCTGAAATCATAATTGACCTACTGTTGGGGACAATATTGCTTTGTGTTTGAAACACCCCTCTATTTTATAACTTCTCATCCTGAATTACCGCCAACTTTTTAACAACTATTTTCCCTTTTACCTTTTTCATAAATTGTCCTGAAAGATGCAGACTGCTAGAATCTTCAAACTCAACTGTAGACTTGTTATTTTGGACAGAACAATATTTTACCCACTGGTAGACCACTTTGACTATAGGTGGCAAAATGGGTGTGTTGGGAAGTTGATTACTTGTCAAAAGGGGGTTATTTTTCTACGGTTTGAAACTAGTCAGGTTAGGTACTCAAAAAGTCTCAAAGCACTGCTTATTGAAAGTTTATAATTCCTTTTGTAAGCAATTAGTGTGTCAAATATGAATACAATAATTTTATTGTTTCAACAAAAACCTAATAAAAAGGTTATTTAAGATGTGTTATGGGTCAAAACACAATTTTGGTGACTTCTGACGTGGACAGCCACCTGACTCGTTTTCTTTCTTGCCTTTTTATTTGAGCTGTTAGGGATGAAACATAACCCATATCAAATTATCAATCCCCTTACAAGTAAATTGGTCAAAAATCTAATCTATGACCATCACACGTAAGGAATACCCATCTAAAATGATAAAACTCGAGTAACCTTGATTGCAAAAAAATAAAACAAACAAAGGTTAGCAATAAATGGAACATAGAACACTAACCTCAATGTCTAATATACTTTTTGCTGTAAATTTGACCTGGCATTATATGCTTGTGTGATGTGGCAGTATGTTACGGCGGATGGTTGTTTGAACATGACAAAGGTTCCTCGGAAAATTGAGGATGTTGAAGCTGTTATGGGTGGTGCACCATGGCCGATCAAGAAATCATTCTATGGTTATGAAAATGGAGGATCTTAGCTAAGTTTACTTGCATGTAATCATTTAGCAGAAAAAGGTGATATGGATGTTTGTTTAAATTGATGTGAAGTTAAGTTATGGTAGTAAAAATTATGGTGACAATCTTTTCTTATGAGTTTCGGCTCAAGATTGTTGATTTGATTGCCTTGAAGTGAAGCTTTTTAAGAAACCTAAAGGTTCTACATGAGCCGAATTGCCCGATATCGGTTCGTTAAAAGTTTAATCGAGCTGGATTCGAGTATTATATATTAGATATCATTTAATAAACGAGCTTGAGTTTGAGCATGCTTAATATTCATTTTCCCCTAAATACAACCTATGATGCATCATGTAGTTACTATCAAAAGAATGCAGTTTCCACGATGTGTGTTTTTCTATTTAAATAGTCACTTTTCCAACTATTAAAAGTTGATCATCATATGCCATAAGAGTAAACTTTCTTATTTAAATTAAGGCCACACCTTACCATTAAAATCATCATGACAACTTTTAAATAACAAAAACACATCAAACAATATTTCAAACTTGATATTTTGAAAAAGGGAAGTGTACATACCAATATGTTCTTATGTGAGGAAAGACAACTTTTAAATAACAAAAACACATCAAACAATATTTCAAACTTGATATTTTGAAAAAGAGAAATGTACAGAACCAATATGTTCTTATGTGAAGAATACCGAGTTTAAAACAAATTTACTCTGATATTATTAAACAAAAGACAATTTTTTCTCTTTAAAGTTTGTCATGAAACATGTTAGAATCAACATTCTCAAGGCTGGGCCAGTGAGGCCAAGGACTGTTAACATTGGCGGTCTAGCTATCCATAGACCGCTTTCAAATATACTATTTAGTTTTATAATGATTGAACTAGTTAAACCGGTAACCATGGTTGGACTAGAATGTTGTTAAATAGCCACGGTTGGACTTGAAGGCTATTATGTTTTTGTTCTTGGTCGAGCGATCCTACTGGCGACGACAATTTAGTTATGAAAACATTGGTTAGAATATGTTTCCCACCTTTTTCTTGTTTTTTTATTATATTTTTTTTTATTTTTTATCTTGAGTTAACTAGTAATTGTCTAATTGACAATCTATTTAACAATTAGAAGAATGTTAATATATTTAAACTAGTGGTAATATGAGACCAAGTATGATAATACGTGTATCTAGATACGAAACCAAGTATGAGATTTTTAATAATATGAGTTTTGAACGATATGACATCGGATGTATTCATTTTTTTAACGGTAAACACATCATTAAAATCTATCAATTACCCAATTTGTGAAATTCAAACCTACACTATTTAGCTAAGGATAAACAGTAGCTACTATGGACTACATGTCCTATTACTCAAACTTGTTCAGAACATACAAACTAAATATATAATAAATAGTAACAAATAGTATGTTAAATTTGTTATAAACTGAAATATTTCATTTCACAATTACGTTAAACTCGTTTTTTACATGGAAAAAAGGACAAACGGGCAACAAGCTGCGCTGCTAATCCTTTTTGTATAGTAAAACTAAGACGTATAAAAACTACATTAATAGATTGTGGTGTCATAACATTACTGACATGTTGGATTTTGTCAAGTAGCTCAACAGCCTCACGTGTGATGAAACCAAATGTATCAAATGCAAATGGTATAAACACATGTTGGTTGTCCAAACACGTATTTTCATGTTTGACCACTTTACATGAATTGACTTTTAAAGCAGTCAGACCCGTCATGAAAGTACTACACCCTAAGCCTACGAGAGGAGAACCTCTATTAGCTCCATACACATGTGTCTCCCATCCATCCAAAGATCAAAATGCCAACCGGTATGAGTGTTGATCTTCCTTTCAAAGGTAAGTCAAAAAATTCACGGACGAATGTTTCTTATCAGAAATCCCGACACACTTAAAAATTAATGATAGAAGATCCTTGAAATCTACTCAACAAATCATTTAGAGTAAATTGTTATTTTCGTCCCTGTGGTTTGCACAAAATTGTCAATTCAGTCTAGTAATTTAAAAATTGCACCAGACACTCTATGGTTTACAAAAAATTGTCAATTTCGTCCAATGATTTGCAAAAATTTCCAATTTCATCCCTATGGTTTTGTAAAGCTATCAATTTAGTAAAAAAGAAAATACTTTTTTTGCATTGAATTGACAATTTTTTGAAAAACATAGAGAAGAAATTGTTAATTTTTAAATTATTGGACTAAATTGACAATTTTATATAAACTACAAGGATGAAAATGACAATTTATTCAATAATTTATACTAGATTGTTAAAAATCCGCGAACCTTGCTTTTTGTTTTCAGGTTACTTAAAAATCTCGTAAACCGTATAAACGGAGATCTCGTAAACCCTAAAAACTTTCTCTCCCCTAAATTCTAAACCCTACGAACAAACAATCAGCCATGAATGACGCTACGCCGACGAAGATTAGATTCGAATATGGAGACGACGATGAAGCAATCGAAGAAACAGTCACCGGAAGCTCCAATATCGACGAAGATACCTCCATGCTAGAAGAGGATAAAACCAGCGCCGATTATTACTTCGATTCCTACTCTCACTTCGGTAATCAAACCACAATTTACTATCTTTCTATCTCTCTCATTAGAGTCATTATCCCTATTATTCAGTTTAATAAATAGTAAATTAGTAAGCGGCTTGTTTGGAATTCGTATACATTTCAACAGTAGTCAAAACGAATCACCTTAAAGAAATTGGACCAGAAAACTTCAGGAAAAAAAAAACGAACTATCTTAATTAGACTAGTAGATAACCTTCTATATTCACTATGGATTTTAAATTTTGTACCTTACAACCTTGTTCCTTTTTTTTAATGGTTTTGGTGTTTTTTTGACTGATTTGTGTTGCTCAACTTTTTTGCAGGTATTCATGAAGTAAGTTGATAGCATCTTGATGCAAAGCTACCTGACATTTAGCTACCATACAAATGCCTTTTATTTCCTTTTCATCCATAATTGATTCCTGAGTTATATCAAGTATTAAAAACTACTGTGGCTTCGAATTGTAGATGGACACTAAGTATGTAATAACTATGGGTTCGATATTGACCGATAAAATATGGCGTTTCCTATATAGCATGGGTGTATTTCTCTCTTATTATAAGGACTGACAGTTGTATATTTTGCAGGAAATGCTGAAGGATGTTGTGAGAACTAAGACTTACCAAAATGTTATTTACAGAAACACATTCTTATTCAAGGACAAAATTGTTCTTGATGTTGGTGCAGGGACAGGGATTCTATCTCTCTTCTGTGCAAAAGCTGGGGCAAAACATGTTTATGCTGTATGTATATGTTTCTATCTTATATATTTAACTGATTAGTTTTTTTGCATGATCATACCATTGGTGATCTCTTTATACAAGATGTAGGGGATTTTGGGATTGTTTATTTAAACAGCTTATATGATTATTTTGTTTTGTGAAGCAAATTATAACTTTTAAGTATTTGGTAAAGAATGCGGTTTCTAATAAGCTGTTTTGTGAAGCAAATGATAACTTTTAACTATTTGTGTTTTGTTTATTTAGTTATTATGTAAGAACTTGTCTTTTATGTTGATGTAAACTGTTTGTTAGTTGTTACACTAATGTTGTTTTTTAATAGCTTGTTATAAATTTTGATCAATTAGCAAGTTTTTGTGCATCTAGTTGGTTTTGTTTTTAAAAGTCTCTTTACTACCTAAAATGATTGTTTTAAAGAGACATCATCTTATATTTGCTAATACAATGATCGTATAAGTTGGGTTAGGTTATCAAGTTTCTCATCATCATGTGAAATTTTTGTATCACACACCTTTTGTATTGGCAGGTTGAGTGTTCACAGATGGCTGACATGGCAAAACAGATTGTTGAAACAAATGGATATTCAAATGGTAATGACTGTTGTAAATTCAAATTTTTACATGGTTTATGCATATTGTATCTTAGTAATTCAGCTTCACTTTGCTAAATGTGTGCAGTTATAACCGTTTTGAAAGGGAAGATTGAAGAAATTGACCTTCCGGTCCCGCATGTGGATATTATTATTTCAGAATGGATGGGATATTTTTTGTTATATGAAAACATGTTAAATACCGTTTTATATGCGCGGGATAAGTGGTTGGTAAGTTCAACCTCACTTTTGGTATATTTCAATACTGTCATATTTACTATTACAAAATGCTAAAATCGTATTTAACCAATTCATACTTTACTCAATATAAAAAGAGAAAAATATGCATTGACACGATTTAAAATTAATAACAGTGTTTTCCTATTTGTGTTGGGAAGTAGTTATATTTTTTTTACTTTGCACTGAGTGATAATGATCGCTTTAGTTTTGAAAGTGTAAATGTGATGTTATGGAATATAGAAGGATATATTTGAAATTTTAGGATATATATAATTAAGTCTTTTGTGAGTTCCTTGCTTTTAAAATTTGAGCTCTTTGTGTGTCTTGTTTTCTCGTAACAGGACACTTTAGTAGCTTTGGTGAATACAATTTTCATCTCTGTAATTTGAACTTGAATTATAAAATTGAAACTTTATTATCTGACTTATGAACTTATTGTCTATTTCCTTTACAGGTTAATAACGGAATTGTGCTACCTGATAATGCTTCTCTCTATCTGACAGCAATTGAGGACGCTGAGTACAAAGACGACAAGATTGAATGTAAGTGCCCCCATCCTCCCAAAAATATAAAATAGTTATTTAAAAAATAGCCTTATAACTAGTTCTTTATTTATATGGTGAAATGTGTAAATAGGATACATTTTAGTTTTTAGAAAAAGGAAATATGATCTTAAAAACACCAATGGGTACCTTCTGCAGTAGAAATTAATAATTTTCTTAAAATTTCTTTCTCACTGAGATTTTGATGAACATGCAGTTTGGAACAATGTGTATGGTTTTGACATGAGTTGCATTAGGAAGCAATCAATTATGGAACCTCTTGTTGATACAGTTGACCAGAATCAGATTGTCACTAACTGCCAGTTACTCAAGGTAGTGTTGTTGGTTCCGTTTCAAATATATTTTTCTGATAACATTTTAAAAGTGGTCTTTTACCCAACCCACTAGATTTACCAATATGCCACTGGCAATTTTCAACTTGTATACAGACTATGGACATCTCAAAGATGACATCAGGGGATGCTTCGTTTACAGCACCTTTTAAACTTGTGGCTGAACGTGATGATTATATTCATGCTTTAGTAGCATATTTTGATGTAGCGTTTACGGTGTGTCACAAACCAACAGGATTTTCTACAGGTTAGTTGGTACTTTTTGCATAAAATAGCAAGATGCTCTGCCTCCGTTTCTACTTCTAGCAAGCACCTACAAAATCCTCTAAAATAAGAGTTCTGTTATTTATCAAACATTAGGCCAATAGCAACGTTTTACAGGCGTTTTTGTTTTGTTTTTTTTATCTGCAAAACTTTATTTTAGTTTATATTGTTCCAGAGATACTATTTTGGGTTTGGTATCTAAATGAAAATAAAAAAAATACTGAACAATAAAAAGAAATCTTCAGAAATGATATATAACTGATGCACCGGTAATCAGGTAAAAAGTTGCTAGTTTAGAGAAACTTTGTAGTCGGTTGCTAGAAATAGGCTTTGGTGCATAGTATCTTGTGTCATTGCCTCTGTTCATTTATTTCAAGCAAGTGATGTAAACAGTGGTTGCATGAGAGTAGCTTTGCCAAAGTAACTGAATCTGAGAATACGTAATCAGAGAATATTAAACATTGGTTCGATTTGTGAAATCCCTCTTCACGTCTCTTATCCCTTTATATTGAGCAAGCAGTAAGCAGAATACAATGAGTTGAAAAACCGATAAACCCTATCACCTATTTGCACTCCACTTATCTTAACTCCTAAGCTAATTCAAATAAAAAAATAACATTATCACACTCTAATTATCCGGAGAAAAACCAACCTAATTTGGATTCACGAACCTATTCAACCAACCCATCGACAATTTTGAGCTAAGTTTAGGCAGTTGACTAGATTAGTCCTTCAATAACAACACATTTTGAAACAAATAAAAAAAAATCAACAGCTGCTTAGGTTTCAAGGCAATTGTCTTTTTTATTCGGCAAAGAAAAGAAGCCTTGATATCAAGTACTTGTAGTTTGGTATTTAGACCAAACTTGATCCTTGGGTCTCATTGGGAGCAACCTCTATATCTCCCTGAGTGAGAAATTACTCGGTACGTTTGTTTGAAATTAGTCCACCATCTAGACTCACATAAAATGATCAACTAGAAACCATACTAACACCGCCAAATCGCAGGACCTCTAATCTTTTTAGTGTTGTCAGGGTCATTATACGGGAGGGTCTTAGGTGGATCTGCCCGACCTACTAAGATTTAGGTACCTTTGGAGTTCCGACCATCGGTTTTCAATAGGGAGCCTAACGTAGTGTCATTTTATGGATGGGCGGTATAGGCAGTTTTTTTTTCTAATAGATTCTGTTATTCCCGTTTTATCAATTGTTCTTTTTGTTTAATCATTGTATTAAAAATAGCATTATTAGGTGATCAAAGTTGATACACTAGTTTATAAAAAAGATTACAGGTCAACTCATCCTGTTTGTTCCTATTTTGCCACCTGTAGTGATGACTTTTTATATTGTTGAAATCCAGGACCAAGATCAAGGAACACACACTGGAAACAAACTGTTCTATATCTTGAAGAGGTGCTGACTATACGTGAAGGCGAATCAATTACCGGTAGCATGACTGTCGCACAAAATAAGAAGAATCCACGAGATGTTGATATTACACTCAAATACTCGTTAAACGGCCAACGTTGTGCTATCTCAAGAACCCAACAATACAAGATGCGCTAATACAAACATCGAGTGTGTGAAATTTGAAACACACATTTTGTCAACTTACAAAGGTAAGTTTGAATTATTGTATTGTGGAATTTGTTTCATGTATTGATTCTTTTTTATTTATCTCATTGCATTTGAATGTTGTTTATTTTCTTTTGTTAAATAACCCATTATATTATTCATATCTGTCCTTTTTTTTCCCTATGTTGCATACAAATGTAGCTAATTTTACAGAACTTGACAGATTTCAACATTATGATAATTGAAAGTAGAGGTGTTAAAAAAACCGTTGTAGAACCGGTTGGGACAAAAATAACCGAAACCGGAAAGAAAACCGGTTTGGTTTTATAACCGGCCTGGCGGTTACCAATTGGTTCCATCCCATGCTCACAAACCAGTTACAAAACTGGTTATCCACTAACCGATCATAAAAAAAACAGGTAAAAACAGATTAAAAAAACCCGGTTAACCGGTCACACCGGTTATAAACCAATTATACATATTTTTCTCCGTACCACAACAACACATCGACCATTTCTATTACATGATCATAAATCTAAATCGTTGGATAATTTATTCACCTAGATGTGTGAGAGCCTTATAAGGTTTAAACACCACAAAAAATTAAGCAAGCCTTATTTAAAAGGTTCAAACACAACAACAAAATAAGCTTAATATAATTTTTTTTTTCATAAAAAGGTCGCATAAAGTTAATTATATATATAACAAGGAAAAATGGACGTTATTAATCCTAACTATTCGATATTGGACAAAAATAATCCTACCTATTTTTTTGGACAATATTAGTCTTATAAATACACCATGTTTTTTCTAATAATCTTTTCCGTTAAAATACTAACCCCGTTAGTTTGTGATGACGTGGAGGACCAATCATTTAAAAATTTAAACCTAAGGGTTCATTTTGTCATTTTAAAAACTCGTTTGGACACCTCCCCCCACCAACGCCTAATCCGGCCTATCTACAACCGCCTACCATCACAGGGAGCGCAACCACCTCCATTAAGATGCTCGGAACCCTAATCGGGTGGTAGTGCCGCCGCCACAGAGAATAAAAACGTGGATAACGGGGCTGAGGTCGGAAATAGGTGAAGGAAATTGCTAGCAGCGACGACGGGTGGTCTAATAGTCGAATGCGGCTCTGCCGCTGGTACTATTGTCATCCCGACGTTGAAAGGAACTGGCCATCACGAGTAGAAGATGGATTTTTACAGAGACCGGCCCAAATTGCTGTTGGAGCCATCGCCGGAGAGACCGCCGGAGGCGGTTGGCTCTCCTCCTTCCCGAGATTCTGATTTGCCCCCAAGCTCAGTTCTAATCTAATTGCCATTCAAAAAACAAACTACGTGATTAGGGACTGTGGCTAGATTAGTGAGGTGGTGACCGACCTGATTGGGGTTGTGGCCGAAACTGTGAGGTTGATGGTCGGATTAGGCGTTGATGGGGGAGGTCGAATTATCGGCCAATATTGGAAAATGAATTTAAATTAAGGTTACATAATTTACAAATTGGTCCCCTAGGTTTTTTAAATAGAAACAAGTTTGAATAATGACGGTATTGGTCCTCCACGTCATCACAAACTAACGGGGTTAGTTTTTTAACAAAAAAGATTATTAGAAAAAACATGGTGTATTTATAAGACTAATATTGTCCAAAAAATTAGGTAATATTATTTTTGTCCAATATCGAATAGTTGGGATTAATAGTGTCAATTTTTTCATATAACAATGAAATATAGAAGATTAATAGTATACTTTTCATTTCTTATAGTTTGACCATAATATTTTGGGGCTTTGACACTTTCTACCCCTTAAACTTTAACAAATTGTTGTTTTTTTTAACGAAATAGTAAACTTTTGGTTTTTATAGTTTGACCACATATGTTTTAATATTCTTACGTTTTGTATCCTTTAACTTTTAAATTTTTTTTGTTTTAAGTTTTGTTATCTTCTACTTTGGCCACGAAACTTTTAACTTTTCTACTTTCGTTTTTAGTATATTTTTATAGTTTTATACTTTCACTACAAGAGTTTTAGACTTTTACGTTTTATAATCTTTAACTTTTTTACCCTCTAACTTTTAAAGTGCTTTTTTATGTTTTAAGTTTTGTTTTCTTCTACTTTTGTCACGAAACTTTAAACTTTTATACTTTCGTTTTTGGTATACTTTTATAGTTTTATATTTTCACCACGAGACTTTTAGACTTTTATGTTTTATACCCTTTAACTTAGTATATTTTTATAGTTTTATACTTTCACCATTAGACTTTTAGACTTTTACGTTTTATACTCCTTAACTTTTTAACCCTCTAACTTTTAAAGTTTTTATTTTTGTTTTAAGTTTTTTTGTCTTCTACTTTTGCCACGAAACTTTTAACTTTTCTACTTTCGCTTTTAGAATACTTCTATAGTTTTATACTTTCACCACGAGACTTTTAAAATTTTACGTTTTAGACCACTTAACTTTTTTATTTTCGTTCAGTATAGAAACTCAACCCCGCAGCAACGCACGGGATGGTAAACATCTCGTTTGTATTAAGCTAAATGCAACATTTTTAATCACATATTGCAGATATATTCATTATTTTATGTTAATATGCAGAATTATTTTTTAAACTATAAGTTAGGAAAAAGGTGTCACACTATTTATTTGCATTTAACCCTAACTCGAACCTAATTTTATAGTTTCTTTAATATAGTGTGCATCAATATCTCTGTTACAAGTCAAAGCAACCTAATTTACTTTTTATTCCAACTAACAAATGTAAAAAGAAATTAATGGCATTCAGACTTTCAGAGTTGAGTCTCTATCAATATTTTTATAATTTAACTATATATAAATATATATTTTTTTATTTTCTTTAGATTTCATTTAACCTGTCACATCTCATTCTTCATCTCTATCTCTATTTCATTCATAAACGATTATTTATTATTTTTTCTTTTTCTTAAACACTCACAAGTAATTATGGAGTTTATAATAAACCTTCTTGATAGTTAGAGGATTTCCATTTATAGAACTCTATATTTTAGAGATGGAGATGAAGACGGAGACGGAGATGAAAAATAACAAAAATAAAAAAAAAATAAACAAAAAAATAAAAAAAACTATAAATTTTAGAGATGAAGAAGCCATTATAAATGCTCTAACAAATAAAAGTATGTTGACACGGAGCAAAAGCTAACGAAATTCCAAAACGAAATTAACAAAAGTGGTACAAATCATTTGTAGGTTTGGAACATTTAATTATTAGGCTATTTGTAATACTTACCTCGCATCTATTTTTTTTCAAATCTCACATATTTTTTTTTGTTATTTAACGTCATATCATCACTTTTTACTTTCAGATTTTACCCTATGTAATACTCCCACCTCATCACTTTTATATTTATTTACATATTAAAATTTGAAGCGAGACAAGATAGATAAAGAAACAAAAGGAAGAAAGAGATAGAGGGAATGAGTGTGGTGGTGAAGCCCCGCAATAAACATAAAATTGCAGACCAGTTAGTCGCAAAACGACTTAGTGTTAACAAATACAAACCCATGTAATTAGTTATGTGTTTAGGTTCATTCACCCATAATAATTCATTTATAATCTTATTAAAAAATAACCCTGATTCATCACACATACATGTGATATTATAGTATTTGAATTTATCACTTTTATTTGATTAGTCACTACCATTTAAGTAAGTTGTAACCTAATGGTAAGGGAGCAAAAATTTCTTTGATGAAATATTCAAACTTTGACAATGATAAAATTTTATAAAAAAATTAAAAAAATTGCTGTTCAAATATATACATATCGAACCCTTGTCACCAATAGCAGAAACCAAATCCTCATCTCCTAGATCTTGTTCCTAAAACCAACTAATGCAATCAAAAATGTAATCATTGAAATAGTGTTTCATTTACCTCTAACTCGAACCTAATTTTATAGTTTCTTTAATATAGTGTGCATCAATTTTTTCTCTTTACAAGTCAAAACAACCTAATCTACTTTTTATTCCAACTAACAACTGTAAAAAAAAAGAAAAATTTAAGAGCATTCAAAGTGGAGTCTTCACCTTTATTTCTATAATTTAACTAAATATTATGTTTTTTTCTCAAATTTATTTTTAGATTTTATTTTACCTACCACATTTCATTCTTCATCTCTATCTCTATTTCACTCATAAATAATTATTTTATTATGTTTTTCTTTCTTAAACAGTCACAAGTAATTATGGAGTTTATAATAAACCTTCTCGATATTTAAAGTATCTCCATTTACATAAGCTATATTTTAGAGATAGAGATGGAGATGAAAAAAAAAACTATAAATTTTAAAGATGAAGAAGCCATTATGAATGCTTTAACAAATAAAAATATACCGACACAGAGCAAAAGCTTTTAACGTAATTCCAAAACGAAATTAACCAAAGTGGTACAAATCATTTGTAGGCATGAAACATTGTATTATTAGGCTATTTGTAAGGTACATAGCTCGTCATTTTTTTTATGGCACCCATAGTGCTCCACCATCAAGGGGTATGTTAACCAAAATTCATGTCCGTTATGAGATCATATTCCCATCACGTTTTTTTTTTAATCTTTTCTAGATTTTATCCTATTGGTTCTCCCAATACTTACAACCCATCTCACCACCACTACACATCTTACCTCGTATTCCCATTGTATTTCATTTACCACATGATGCAAAATTCTCACCAACTGTGAGACGAGGAGAGAGAGCCAAACACAAAGCTCGAATAAAGAGATAGAGATCTCACATAAGTTGCGGTGATTTGAGAGTCATATCATCACTTGTACTTTCAGATTTTACCTATGTAATACTGACATCTCACCACCCTACATTTTTGTTTGTATTTATTCAAGTATCAAAATTTAAAGTGAGAGAGGATAGAGAGAAACAAAAGAAAAAGAGATAGAGATAATAAGTGCGTGATTCTCAATAGACATAAAAGTGTAGACAAGGGTGTCGCTGAGTAGTCGCATAGTGACTTAGTGTTAACAAATGCAAACCGATGTAATTAGTTATGTGTTTAGGTTCATTCACCCATAATAATCCACTTAATCTTATTAAAAAATTACCCTAATTCATCACATATTACACATGATATTATAGTATTTGAATTTACTAACTTTAGTTGAGAAGTCACTAACTAGAGGTGTATATAAAAACCGGTTAATCAAATCAAACCAGTTTAATAACCGAAAACCAAACCGGTTTTTAACCGGTAAAGTACAAATCAATTACGAACCGATAGAAACCATAGGTTCCAAACCAGCTTAAGGTTTCTAAGTTACAAACCGGTTATAAGGTTAACCTACTGAAAATTATACATTTATTTTAAAGTACCTAGTTTTTTACTGATTTTTACCGGTTAAAGTTTCAAGGGTCCTAAAACCGATTAACCATTTTGGACACATGTAGTCATAACTTTACCGTCAAACTATTCCTCGAGTACTATTTATGGCCGTTGGGACATTTAATCAAGGCTTATGAATGCATGTACGTACGATGTTGTTTTTCTTTGTGAGTTGAAAAGTAGAGACAGTGAAACTTGAGTGTATGATGAGGACAAGAAATACTACTATTGTCTAATCTCGAAATAGGAAAAAGGAGATGATGATTACGACCAAGACGACGACGTTTCGGCTGCCTTGATGTTCATAAATCATAAATCACCCCCAATCTGTCGGTAACCATGGTTAAATCTGACCAAACCTCGAGTTAACAACCGTTGTGAGGGAGAAATCGCTATCATCCCATGTGGGCATTTGAGAATATCGTCGGTGGCATGTTTTTTATTTATATTTTTTTTTTATTTCAGTTTTATAATAGAATATTAGATTTTAACAATCTCGGTTATTGTCTATCGGTCGATATTAGTTCACTCACCATACAATAATCTCAGTTATTTACTCATAGAAATAAACAAATAACCGTTAGAATGAAACTATCTACGTTAAACAATTTCACTTTTTGATAATTGGACATCATGGTGACGTCTAATTTGACATGTGTTTGATGTATGTGAAGAAATTTTTTTAAAAAATAACCAATTATGATTAAAAACTACAAAAATCCTAGAAAAATATAGTTCTTCATAGCATCAAAACATACAAAAATCCTAAATAAGACCTCTGTGTTTGAGCCCAGTTATAAAAACATGACACATAAAACGTTACCGTAATACCAATTATCAAAAGTTGAATAGGAAAATACATTTCTTCATATCAGTCAAACATACAAAAATCTTAAACAAATCCTTTGTGTTTGAGACAGTCATAAAAAACATTGACACATAAAACGTCACCGTAATACCAATCATCAAAAATTGAATAGAAAAAAAGTTTGTTAATAGCATTAAAACATATAAAAATTCTGAAAAAACTCTGTATTTGAGCTCAGTCATAAAAAAACATGACACATAATACGTCACTGTAATGTTTAATTATCAAAAAACAAAATTTTTATTTTAATAACGATCTATTTATTTTCAACACGATAGAAAAAAATAAATTACAAATGAGAAATAAACAAGAATATCAAAATTATTAAAATCCAATATTTCTTTATAATTTTTTAATTTTTGTTTATTCACATTTTGGAGACATAGATGTAATTGTAGAGAGAGAAAGAAACAAACCGTAGACACCAAATTTAAAGGGAAAGGAGAGGAATTGCTTCGTATTTAAACCACCAAAATCAGAGTTTTTAGAGAGAGAAAGTAAAACTCCAAACACAGGGGAAGAGAGAGAGAAGAAGAACTCAAGAAGAAGAAGAAGAAGAAGAAGACGGATATGGTGGATTCAAGTGATTCCGTCTCTATTGATATGGAAACCATTTATCTCGGAGGAAAGGTTCGGTTTAATTTTAGTTTCCAGTTCAATAATATGTGAAATATGATTGATTTCTTTGAATATCGACACATTTCTTGGAGCATTTAGCTGAGAATGCGTCTGTTTGTGTACTGTACGAAAGGTGTTTGATGAAATGCCCAAATGGGATAACTAGTTTACCGTTATCTTTTGAGGTTATTTGTTTATATGTGCTATGAATTCGTGGGTTTTTTGGTACACTTTTTGGAGATGAGCTCGTGTCTGTTCCCAATTTAGAAACCCCCCTTTTTTTCTTGATTTTTAGTTTTTTTTTTTGGCAGTACAATTTACTGGCTTTTCAGCTGTGATTGAATTGGTTATGGGATTGTAGATCTGTTTTGACTTCTATTTTTCATGTCAAAATCTTGAAATTTTAAAGCAAGATTATTCTTATTCCAAGCAAAGATGTTCTTAAATTATGTAATTTGTCAACATTTGCTAGCTGTTATTATCAATTTCTCTGTGTTTGTTTCTTATCTTGAATGTCAAAGAAACCAGAAAAATCCAAATTCTTTTGGAACAATTCTTTTTCAATTAGTGTTAATTCTATCAAGTCTTTCTATTCTTAAGGTTATTTTTAGAATTACACAAACTTGTAAAATATGGGTTTTTAAAGGCCACATTACTTTATTTTTGGATTTTGGTTGTTGAATTACCTTATCAATGGTTGTTTGCTTGTTTTTACTCATCAATGTATGTTAGCGGTAGTTTACAACTTATGGTTGTTTGCTCTATTTTCCTTTGCCACATCTTATACTATATTTTAGCTATATCATATTGACTTACATGGCTTGAGTTTCAATCCCAGATTTTTGTTTCAATGGTAAAAAGTTGCTATCTTTGTAAGCATTTGTGTTGTGTTGTCGTTATCGTGAGGTTGCAGCTCTTTTTCTTGGCTTAAATGTGCTCTTATTTCATTTCTTAATGATTAGAAGTTGCCATCTTATTTCTTGTTAGTTTATCAGTCATTATCGACTCCATACATCATCGAATTACCTTTTTAGTTATAAATTTACATTTACATTTCTTGAGTCCAGTGACAGCTTTGTTCATTTCTTATTGTCTTTATATAGTTTTTTATTTTATTTTATATAATATTGTTGACCAACGCTTTGTGGAATAAAACAACGATCAAGAATTGCGTCTTGAAGGTTAAAACAAATAATTGTTCATATAAAACCAAGTTCCCGTCCCTTTTAGAGTAATATAATATGTTTTCAATAGCTTTTAATTCACATATCTCATGATCTTGGTGATTAATACATGCTACCAAATTTATTTCAGGAACATATTATTCAAACTGGCCGCGGGTCCTTGTCTATAATCGTGTATGGAGACCAAGAAAAACCACCTTTGATTACATATCCTGATTTAGCTTTAAATCGTGAGCAACCGTTACTTTTTTATTTTTTTTTTCATGAATTATGTGGTTTTTGAGTCTAATTAAGGTTTGAATTTGTGAACAGATATGCTGTGTTTTCAAGGACTATTCTTTTGTCCTGAAGCAACTTCATTGCTCCTTCATAATTTCTGCATTTATCACATCAGTCCACCTGGGCACGAGGTCTGTAAACAGTCTATGTGTAATTATCTTCATTCATTCTGCATTTAATTTTGACTACGTGATATCCAGAAAATCAGCTGTAATTTTGACTACATTTTGAATGTTTGAGAAATTGTGTTTTTTGAGAAATTAACGGATGAAATTACCAAGAAAAGAGATATTAATATTATGTTCTCTTTAAATTTAATAATCAGATTATCACATGTTCGAATGTTTGACAAATTATGATTATTTTTCTAAGACTATCTTATTAACATAAAAATTCTCTTCTGGGATTTGTACAAGAGTTGTTGCAGTTAGGAGCAGCAGCCATATGTCCTGATGATCCTGTTCTGTCTGTGGAGGATCTTTGTGATCAGATTCTCGAGGTCCTCAATTATTTTAAGTAAGCCGTTTACAGTTGATCTTGATCTTATTGTTTTTTTTTTTGTTGATTTTAAAATTATTAAAAAATGTTTTTGGGTTATTTTAGGCTTGGTGCAGTGATGTGCATGGGGGCAATGGCGGGTGCCTACATTCTTACGCTCTTTGCGGTGAGACTGCACATTGATGTTTCCTTTAATAATTTAGGCTTGTAAATTGAATTTTGTTTAAACTTTAACAAAGTATGGTTTTATATACAGATAAAGTATAGAGAAAGAGTTATTGGTTTGATACTTGTTTCTCCTCTTTGCAAAGCACCTTCATGGACCGAATGGTTTTACAATAAGGTTTGTTAGAAAAAAGAAATAGTTCATCTAATTAGGTTAAAAGAAGGGATAATTAAGTAATTTTATTATACCCGTAGATAACTCAGCTTTGTATTAACTGCTTCTTTGCTTAATTTATGCAGTTGATGTCGAATTTACTCTATTACTATGGCATGTGTGGATTATTGAAAGAGTGTTTGATTCAAAGATACTTCAGCAAGGTACATTATAATTCTTTCATAAGTTTTTTTTTAATGTAAATACCGTTTTTATGGATTTTATTTAATGAAATGTCCTTAAACTAAATCAGGAAGTCCGCGGTAATCCAGAAATCCCGGAATCAGATATAGTTCAATCTTGCAGAAAGGTTAGTCATTAATTTCGTCTGTATCCTTCTATCTAATTATTTATAATAGTTACACTTGAATGATATGCTTATTTGTATTTTTTATTTATTTTGTTATAAACTTATTTGCAGCTATTGGATGAAAGACAGAGCGTTAATGTGTGGAGATATCTTCAAGCGATTGATAAGAGACCCGATATCACAGAGGGTTTAAAAAAGCTAAAATGCAGAACGCTTATATTTGTTGGTGACAGCTCACCATTTCATTCAGAAGCCCTTCACATGACTGGAAAATTGGACAGACGATATAGTGCGTTAGTTGAGGTAATTTTATCTAAATTTTTATTGCTTCGATGGCCAAATGGGCTATCTTTATTTTTTTTTACTTTAGTAGTCGAATGTGTTGATTTTGTAGCCAATATATTTATGTAGCCAATATAGTTTTAAACATCATGCAAGTGGAATTCTAAAAGAAGAAAATAGTGGTCAAAAGGTGTAAAATTTTTGTTCTAATTTTGAATTTTGCAAGTGCTAGGTTTGACTTTCATATCTGACTTATTGAAAATCTTATGCGGATTTGTTTTGTTCTACATCAAAGATTGATAACTCCTTTAAACCATACATGAGGCACTTCAAAGGGAAAAATAAATGTGTTCAAGATACAAAAATTTGGTCTAAATGTCTATTATTTTTATCACTAAGAAATGCTTTGACTGTGACAGTCAAAACAACTGTTTTTTACTTTCAAAATTGATGTTAATATATTGATGCAAAGATTGATGCTTTGTCAAACCAAACCTGAATCACTTCAAAGGAACAAATGGGTGTTAAAAAGGCCTCAAAATTTCGATCAAATTTTGAGTCTTTAAAATACTGGGTTTGACTTTGGTTTTCAAATGTGATTCAATACAAATTTCTTTGGAGTCTACCAATAGTTCTGCAATGAGTGAGAAATTATATTGAGTATGGCTCCATTAAAACCAAATGTAAATCAATGAACAAAAGTATGTTAACAAAGTTAAAATTTCTAATCAAAATCCAGTTTTTAAAACACTGATTTTGACTTTCAATTATACAGGTACAGGTTTGTGGATCAATGGTGACAGAAGAGCAACCACATGCAATGTTGATACCTATGGAATATTTTCTAATGGGGTACGGGCTTTATAGGCCGAGCCCGTTCACTGGCAGCCCGAGAAGCCCATTAAGCCCATCATGCATATCACCAGAGCTACTATCTCCTGAAAGCATGGGGTTAAAGCTAAAACCGATAAAAACCCGAGTGTCGTCACGTGATGAGAGGTAGACTTTGTTTTTCGTTTTACCAAAAGAAAAGAAACCGATCACCGCCGTGTTCGCGTACAGTTTGTTGGTACTTTTTTTGTTTGTTTTTGTATGAAAGGGTAGATATACAAATATATGATGATGTATGTAGATAATAGAGGAGGAAAGGGGAAAACATTCTTTGAAACTTTGGATATATTCATTTTTAGGATTCCTGGCCATAAAACAGAAACATTGTATTTTGTAAAGGGGAATATGATGCATTTATTTATTTATGTTGGAAAGCAGTAGTACTCTTTTTGTAGGCTGTCAATGATCTGTCATTTTGTTTGAGTGGAATATATGGCAAATCTAAATGATTGGTTTTATACCATTTTTATATATAGCAATTCAATCTGGTTGTATCCACCAAAATTAGTTACAAGGGTGGAGGGTGTACTCTATTAGAATCCACTTCATTTTACTTTACCATCTAATAATACAATGTCGTATCATTTGAATCTATTTTTTCTTTGATGGCTTTGAACTTTAACTAGACCATCCGGAAGTGAACATCTGATATAATGATATAATGGTGTTACTCATAACACGTCACGAGCACAGACCGTGTGGATAACCCAGTCTATTAGTTGAGCATATTCTAGGATAAACCTACATTCGCAAATGGCCGGGTGGTAAAACCTAAGGGCTCCAGGATCGAACTAGCGACGCCTAGGTCAACTAATTTCCCATCATCACCATATCATCTGAACCTATTTCATTCTATTTGACCCCACTTTAGTGTAACATACATGTCCGACCCGTTTGTCGAAACCCGACCCGATTTGAAATTTCACATGTTTTTTATTTTCAATTAAATACTTATCGAGGAATTTTGATTTTTACTAAAATATATTTCTCGAATGATATTTAAATGATTCAAAATAAAATATTGAATTGGTTAATTTTTATATTAATTAATTTGTTAGGAATGAGAATAAAACAATTCACGATGTTTTCGGATAAATTCGGTAGTTATCTGGGAAATTCGGTAATAACTGGAAGTCTTGTATAACTCAAACAATACATTTCAAATGTTCAATTTCCATTGATCAAAATCAAATATTGATTTGCATGATTATGAATTGAATTTATCACATTAAAATGAGAATTTCGTGATTTTTACGCGCTTTGTTTCGCGAATTATCGTAACCGAGAGCCTCGTAAATTTTGAAAATCATATTTTTCTATTCCATCGTGTTTTTATTAGTTTATTAAACCTGGTTGCAAGATTTAAAGTCAACCCGATTTGAATCAAGCATCGTAAAAAGCAAAACAAAAGAAACAAAAATTGATTTAAAGCTGGCGGCACCCCCCCCCCCCCCCTTTCGCGGTCTGCAAGGGGATATGGGTTGTTCTTCGTAGTCTGCGACGTCTGCAGACTGGACCTACACCTTACTGATTGCGCTTGGGCTCGATTCTTGCACTCCTTGACCATCATTAAACTACAATAGTGGTCCCTTATCATGTATAACTGACTTGAAACTTTCTAGAATCCATATCTCATCCAAATTCGTTGTTAAATGATTAATGGTTTTTCAAATATATTCAAACTTGTTATCTTGTTCTGCTTCAATCCAAACCTTAGTCGGTTTCTTTATTATAAATACATGTTTTATTGGCCTTAGAAAGCTCTGATCAACCATCACCAACCATCAATTTCGTCTTTATTGCTCTCGATCGTGATTTCAAAAGTCAACTGACTCGTGTGTTGACTAGCTGATTTCATGATCTTTTGATCGTTTTCTCAAGTAAGTTTCTTCACGAAAAATGTTTGTTTTATCATTTACTTTGAGACACTACTCTTCGTTAATGTTAATGCCAGCTGAATCAAAAAGTCAACTCTATTGTTCTTAATATTAATTGGGGAATCCATCTAAAAATCAATTAAACCTATTGGTGATGTTTCTAATTGATTTTAAACTGTTTAATAAGTATTATACGATGTATCCACACTATTAAACATGAGTTTCATAAACAAAGTTTGGATCTTGGTTATGAACTTGGAAAAATCAAGACATTTTATGATGAACTCTCGATTAAATTAATTTGATCATAATCTATCTATCTATCTATCTATATATATAATAAAAGAAAAGTTTTTGGCACCACAATTTGCCATGTGGCACCACCACATTCATCCTCAACAATTTTGCCCGCCAATAACATTCACAAGCGGATCTTCTAATTTTAGATATATATATCCACTATTTATTTATTGTAGCGGATCTTCTAATTTTGGATATATATACCCTATATTTATTTATTGTCTTCTAAATTATTTAATAACCAATTACTTAATTTAATATATAATATAGTTTATAAAGTTACATCTATCTATATGACTATATCTATCTATACTCTATACTATATAATAAACAAAAAGTTTGGTATAGTTTAATTAATAAAAAAATAAACTTGACATCACCACAAAATTTTGAATTAACACGTGTAACACACGGGGATAAAAAACTAGTTTACAATAAAGTAAGTTGTTCTGGACTTTTCGTTTAATGACCTTAAGTCATAATTTTAGCCACATATGCGTTTTTGTAAACTTTTGGCCAATTATGTAATTATTGAAACTTTATGGTAGAAATTGTAATTTTGCTAAATTGTTATATTTCTGTTTTGCACCTTATAATTTGGTAAAAATACATATAAATCTCTAGAGTTTGGCAAAACACATATTTAATCTCATAGTTTTATAAAGTACATATTTAACCCTATAGTTTTGGGGAAATACATATTGGGTCTTATAGTTTGAAAGATACACAATACACCCTGTAGTTAAAATTTTCTACATTTTTAAACCCTAGTTTTAGTACTTACACATAAGACCCCAAACTTTAGGATATTTGTTTAAAATAGTTTTAAAGTCCATAATAGATTATTTAAATAAAACGTTTGTGTCAATACTTGAAACTAATTGGGCATGTACTAACTGGAATGATGAAACATCAATAGTTGGGGTCCCTGTCATGAGGTAAGTTTTTGCGCATAAATCCAGATCAACCGTCGGACGTGCATTCTTACTTGGAACGCCCGAATAAGAGTGTTGTAGCCTATAGACCAAAGCATATTCGAGAAGTCCAAAATATTGATATATTTTCATTTTAATCTTGTAATCTTTTTAACACTTTAACTAAAACACTTCCCCAATTAATCTGATGATTTAATTAACAGTGTAACTACCACAAATTTTAATAAGAAATTCCAAATAAATGCATGATAAAACACTTGAAAATCAGAATGTAATTGTACTTGAGTAGAATGTTTTGGTGATTCTAAACGACAATTCGAACCCAAAAGAATTCGCAGTACATTTCTCATTTAGCCAACACATAAAAAAAACAACATCATCATCGCGAGCATTGATTTTTTTTCGTTATAAAACATTTAGGCTCAGATATATGATCATCATTGCCTTCCAAGCTCAACATACAATCCAGTTCTAATTTAGCCAACACAAAAGAAAACAATATAATCGTCATTTAACAAACACATAAAAAAAAGCAACATCATCATCGTATGTATCGGTTATTATTCGTTTTGAAACACTTAGGCTCAGATATATCATCATCATTGCCTTCCAAGCTCAACAGATTATGTATTTCTGATTTATAATTTAGGCTCAGATATATCATCATCATAGCCTTCCAAGCTCAACAGAGATTTGTTACATACCTTCACCGGGAAGCAACCGGTTGCCACTTACGACCTTTGCCAACACCAGCATCGCAACTTCGATCTTCCCTCTTCTTTTGTAACTTTTTATCAAACCCATAAAGTAAATAAAAAAACCTAGCAGATACATAGAAGCAGTTAGAAACCCCAAATCGAGAGGATATGAATCTTTTAGATAAAAATTTGTAGGCGGAAAAGCATAAACCGTATCCAACATAAACCGCTTAAAATTTTACACTGAAATTTCAGATTAGAAGAGTTAAGAATTCAACTTGTGTGGGCCTTAGCTTTTTGTCCCCTGGAAGACAATAGGCTCATAGTTTACTTATTCATTAGAACATTGGCATGGGTCGTGATGAGGGCTGCAATAAACGAATGCCTCTCGCCTCCGCTCACCACAACCTCTCTGCTAAGAGCGGAGAAAAATGATAGAAATCATCATAGCCCTAATTGTTGAAATCTAAGGCCCAAATGCCTCATTCCAAATGAGAAGCTTCACCGTCAAAGAGCTCCTACAGTAAAAATATAGTTAGGGTTAAATAGTGGGGATTACATTGGACTAACATTGATATCACCTGCACATGAACCAAAAGAAACCAACACAACACATAATATACCAGATGCATGCAGCTGTAATAACTCAATATAAGCAGCTGTAATAACATATAAAAAGGTTACATTTACATTGCACATTAGTTAAAAATCATGACATTTTTTTCAATAGCTCACTTAAAGGATGCACAACATTTTACTTCAATAATATAAGCATAATCCAAAAGACACCAACCAAAACACTTCCAAAAGACACAACCATACCTAAAATATTGCAAAAAATAACAAAGCACATGCAACATAATTCAAAAGAGCAAACCAATCAACCATAATAAGATTACCAATTTGAGAACATCCATAAAGATAATGCTTTTCAATTTCGTTTTTTCTAAGCAAAATCAATCATAGTTGTTGTCTTTCTTGAGCTCGATTGTTACACTGACCAATACCTTTGAAGAAACTTTTGTGCAGATAGGAGTTGTGTAATATAATATCTATAATCATCACGCGATACAGGAGCAATATAATGTCAACAGGCTGAGAGAGGGACATGTAAGTTGCTGGATCGATAAACTATTAATTACCTTAACAGCAGCTCCCCAAACACACTACCAACTAATAACATGCATAATATATATGCAAACCTAAGTATATGCACATCAAGGAGCAAACGAAGATAAAACATCAATGCCAAAAAACACACCCAAGCAACTGTTCTACATTTAAAGCCGGAGCATATGAAATTCTTTTGAACAACAAACATAGAAAAATGAAAGAATGGTAGTTACCTTAATAGCAGCCTCGCCAAACAGACTACGAACAAACAACGTGCACTTTTTAAGCCAAAAATAGAGTAATATACATGAAGTAGCAAAGATATATCAAGCATCAATAGTTGTAGGAACAAAAACCCCTAAGAAGAAATAAACGGAACACATGCAATAACCAAACGCATCATAAAATAAAAATTAAAATTCAACGAAGTCAAAATCATCCAAGATTTCTTACCTACTCTCTGCACTCTGCAATGGGAAGATGCAAAGTGGGTTTTCATTCCCTTCGTCTGCGATTCTATACCCCACCCCAGCCGTCGTCAATTGATTGTTCGTAATATCCCCTTTCTTTGCATCTACAGAAAAAGAATTAAAATCGATGAGAGACGACATCAAAGTTACGCAATTGAGGTGAATCGAAGCTGTAGCAATTTCTATCACAATAGCAATACGAAACACAATCAGCGGCACACCGGAAAGCCACTCGCCGTCGGAGGCGGAGCATCGACCTTGTCGGTCGGCGGCACAACTAAAAGCCATCGCAATCTATACCCGTCACCGACAAATGTTAAAGAACAGAATAGGAAGAAAACCTCGTCGCCTGAGCGTGACAAAATCGAATGAATCTCTGACAGAAGAAAGAAAACGTCGCTGCTACAACGTGACCGGAGCAACTGTATCGTGGCTTCTACGTGTCCGGAGCAACGACGATATAAGCTTTAGCCATGGCGGTCTCTCTGAAAGAGAGTATTCGTAGAGAGAGGAAGAAACATCGTTGTGGGTAAAGCTCAAAGACCAGAGAAAACGACAGTAGAACTTCAAGAGAGATCCAAACCCTAACCACAATCAGCGGCACACCGGTTCCTGAGAAAGATGGAAGAGAAATATATGAGATAGGAACACGTATCAAAGCCAATGAAAAACCTCACCGTCAAAGAGCTCCGATTGAAACAATAGCGCAATTTTTATGATCCGAATCCGGATCCGAATGACACAAAACCATAAGTTTGATTGTCTATTTTATATATATACAATACCTAAACCTTTGACTCAATGGTCTCGATCCTCTATGAAATCGCATAGAAAGGGAAAAAAAAGAAACGTTTTTAAATAAATAAAAAACACCAAAAATAAGATAATATTATAATTTCATTCATGGTAGCCGCATATTTTGATTATTCTTCCCATTAAAAAATAAAATATACACATCTTCCCCTTCCTCCCATCCCACCAAGATCAATAAAGTCTGAAAAATCTCCATTCTTGATTCGCGTTCAAAGTTATCTTATAAATTACATGAAGGCTCCTCTCCTTCTCTTTCTCTTTCTCTCTCTCTAGATTATATATTATTATAGAGAGAGAGAGAGAAAGGGGGGATTTTGTTTTTGTCTGTGATGGGAGAGAAGCTAGCGAGCGGAAAAGATGGCCTATCTTACGATAACTCACTAGTCATAATAGAAGCGATTCCTCTGTTTGCTAAAGAATTGATCGCCGGTGGGGTCGCCGGCGGAGTTGCCAAGACGATTGTTGCCCCTCTTGAGCGCCTCAAGATCTTGTTTCAGGTTTCTCTATCGTCTTCTTCCTCATTGATTCATTAATTAGTTAATTATGCTTCTTAGTTGCAGATATTTGTTTTTGTGATTCTCAATTTCGCTGATATTTGATGGTGATTTAGTTTTTGTCTCATTTTCTGATCCTGATTAGTTAGTTATTATCAATTGGTTTATACTATTTTGGGCAAAAATTGGGTTTAGTTGAATTTAGTCAAATGAGAAAAATTGATTGGTAAAACTATTATTTTTTTTAGTTTTTTTTTTGTATTTAAAGATAACAATGGTAGTCAAATTAAAAAGAAGCAATTTTTAAACTCTTAAAAATTAATGATATTAAATAATATGTATTATATAATATAATATAATATAGATCTTTGGCCATTAAAAAAAATAGTATAGATGAGGTTATGGGATAAAATTTCAAATAAATATAATTTCTTGAGTTTTTGGCTGTTGGCTAAATGGGTGGGACAATGTATTTAATTAGATTACATCATTTTGGGGTTGGTTAAGTTCCAAAAGGTCAAAAACCAGTCAATTTTCAAACAGTTAAAAAAATATTGCGGTGCAGCTTGTGCACAGTAATTCCTCGATCCCTAAAAATCATAGCTTTGTTTTTAGTAGATTGGTTTTGCTATCAAAAGGAGGTTGCGACGCAACTTGTTGCCTGTTTACCTGCCACTTTATTGTAATTTGATCCTATTATTGCTGGTTTCAGTTCAAGATGTGATTTTGTTGCTTCAGACACGCTATGAGAATCCAGTTTGAGCTTGATTAACATTTTCATTTCCTTGGTCTCTCTGATACGAACCCAATTCTTGACCCACATCAGATTCGGACCCCACTGAATGACCCAAGACCCAATCAAATATTTCTCTTGACTAGTCAAGGCAGTTTCAAGAACAAGTCAACTAGTCAAGACACTTTCTTGATCAAATCAGTTTCAAACTAGTGAGTTAATGTGGGGAGGAAAATTAGTAACTAATGGTAGCTTGTTTAGGTCTATTTAAGTTTAAGTTTACTTTGATTCTAGGGAGAGATATTTGGTTTATGAAGTTCTTGTAATAGGAGAGTAAGCCCCTCTCGAATCGGGCCAACTATCTTACTTTTTCAATAAATCAAGTTTTGATTTTCTAGTATCTATCAGTCTCCCATATAGATTTATGAATGAATTATTAAGTTTAAGTACCACCTAGGTCACAAAACTAATTATAAAGATTTATGAGGTTTAAGTACTCAAGTTTCAGTTTTGCTCCATTGTACTTTAATATGCTGACATGGCATGTCTATTATGCAAAATATCTGATGTGGCATCCTAAATTGTAACCATTCTCTCTTTGATCTATGATAAAGCTATAATTTACTTGCATTCTACTTTAACATGTTTATATTTCAGGAAGTAACCATTTGTGTTTCTTTACTGTTAATATTACAGACCAGAATTGAGTTTCACAATATAGGCTTGTTAGCATCTTTTAGAAGGATTGCAAAGACAGAAGGACTTCTAGGGTTTTACAGGTTAGACTAAAGACCAAAGTTCTGCTGTTTCTCTTATGCAAATTGCACAAAACAGACACTTTACACTTTTTCCAGATTTTAGCAATCAACTTTTTAAATTAAGCAAAATATAAGTATTTATAAGTATTATTTGTCATTTTAGTGTATATGTATATGACATGTGGCTTCTGTGTAGTATTTATAAGTATTTTTAAATATAAATTTGAAGTATAATTTTTTTTTTCAAAACTTGTAACTAATATATTTATTCAATTTTTCAACAAACTCTTTTTGCATTTTCGGCATGGCATCAATGAGTGTCACATGAAACAATTTACAGGTAATGTAAGTTGAAATGAGTCTGGTTGCGAAAATTGGTAATAAATTACAAGACGGTTTACATTCTACGCCTAATTTAAAGTTGGTTGCTAAAACCATGAAAAAAAAAATGTTACCTTGGTTTCTATTTGTGCAGCATTCCCTTTTTCTTTTCTCTGAAAACTTTCTTTTTTTTAAGCTAATATCTTTCGGCCGTGTGAATGTGATATGTGAATTTATACCAGAGGAAATGGAGCTTCGGTTGCAAGGATCGTTCCTTATGCAGCATTACATTATATGGCATATGAGCAATATAGAAGACAGATTAACTATCACTTTCCTGGGATGGGCAACGGGCCAGTTGTAGATCTGGTAGCAGGATCATTATCTGGAGGAACTGCTGTTCTATTTACATATCCTCTTGATTTAGTTAGAACGAAACTGGCTTATCAGGTATACAACATTACAATCATCATTTGACCACTTACCTGCTAACATTTTTAATAGCTTTCTTAAAAATAATGAATGCATTTACTATGATTACAAAAACTATATTATTTTAACAATAGTCTTAAGTATTTGGATAAAACAGTTTAGGAGGTTGTTTGCATTAAAAATAACCCATTTGTCTTATTCCCCTTTAGCTAATTGTTGTATTTGACCCGTTTGGGATAGAACCCAATCAAATCTAGCCGTTCATAAGTAAATGAATCCAAATGTTACATCTAGTCGTCTACTCAAAAAAAAAAAAGTTCTTTTAACTGAGAATCATTCTCGTATGATAGTACAGGTTGTGGATACTCCTAAATTGAATGTCAAAGGAACCATGATTAGTGAACAAGCATTTAGAGGCATTAGGGATTGTTTTGCAAAAACTTATAAAGAAGCTGGGATGAGAGGCCTTTACCGTGGTGTAGGTATGAATTCTTAGTCATTTTGTTGTTATAGTTTTAGTTGGATATTGAGGGGTTGCAAAATGGGTGGCTTTGGTTGGCCTAAACATCTTTTTTCCATGTTTTTTTTTTATCTCAGTTAGTGTCAACGATGATTCCAAAAAGTTTATAGCCAATTTCATATATATCCTTCTAAGTGTTTGAATATTTTATGGGCAATAAGTGTGTATATATATGATATAATGAAATTTGTATATATGAAAATTTTGAACTTTTAGAATAATATATATGATTATGACATTAATCCAAGCTTAAATTATTTCACGACTGATCTTCCATAAGAAATTGATTTAGGAGAGGTTTCATGCCCTAAAAGTTCACTTTGGGTGACTTTTGAACCATTTTCTTTTTATCTCCATTTTTTTGTATGGATAGCTTTCATATCTCCATTTTTTATCCTTTAAAGTTCAAAAATTCCAAATAATCTATGTAAATTTTCAACATCACATTTGCCCATTTCGAAGGTAATAAATTAAAATCAGTTGCCTGACAATGTACTTAAACTAAAAAAAAGTAGGAAACCAATGTTATTAATATGAGTCATCTCAGCACATAATGTTCTCTTAAAGACATTATTACAGGTAACTGATTTTATTTACTATGGACTAACTAAATACGATATTATTTTGTTATTTTCAAAAGATAAATATGATTTTATGAATATAAATGGACACACAAGTAGGTAATTACCTATTTTTCAACCCACATACAATTATGAAGGTAGATATTTTCTAAAAACATATATGAAATTGCCCCTTTTTTATTTGATCCATTAGAGAATATTATAACCTGACTCGGTGAGTTTGTAAGTAAATGGGTCAAAATAGTCACTTCAAGTCAGTGGTTAATTTCTTCATCCTGCTTAGTTATGATGATACAAATAAGATATTAATTTATTTTTTAATTTTTTTTTATCTGTTGTTAGCTCCATCACTATATGGAATCTTCCCTTATGCGGGTTTGAAGTTTTACTTCTATGAGGAAATGAAAAGCCATGTCCCTGATGATTACAAAAAGAATATAATAGTCAAACTTGCTTGTGGATCTGTTGCTGGTTTACTTGGTCAAACTTTCACATATCCTTTAGATGTCGTGCGGAGGAAAATGCAGGTAATCTATAAAATCTGGTTTTGTTTGTATTATACAAACTGCACAAAATAGAAACAAGGTGTTTGTGATATTAACAACCAACTTTATCTTAGGGCATGATATAGAAACCTACTAACATTATTTTGTTATCAACCAAGTTACATTTCATTACCAATTGTATAAACTAAAATATCATTTTTAGTTTTCAAATTTGTAAATATTTTTTTTAAATCTTTTTTACACGCTAGCATTTTTTTTGCATATCAGCTATTTAATAAAATTTATGAATATAAATTAGACAAAGATGCACTTTTTTTTTTCAAAAATATCCAAAATGAATTCTTTTTTCTTTTCAAATTAGCATTTTTTGCATATGTGGCAGCATTGTCGATTAAATGTTAGGATCTGTTAAAATGAGGTCGAGTGCTAGAGTCCCTAACTAATTGTGGGTTGGTTTCTATTTTGCTCCTGATTTGTAGTTGGTTACTAAAATAGGGTAAAAAGTAAAGTATTTTTCTATATGTGTGGGACACTTAAGAATCAAAATGCATGTTGTTTTGATTATCACAGGTTCAGCGGTTTCGGGCTTCAAACAGCTCAGAGTTCAAAGGAACAATAGGAACTCTTTTCATGATTATACGAAAAGAAGGATGGAAACAATTATTTTCAGGACTGAGCATTAATTATCTGAAGGTAAAAATACTTTGATAAGCCATTGATTACCATATTTAAAGGTGGCAAGATGGGTGGATTTAACGGGTTGGTTAACAGGTCTAAGGTGGTTGAAATTGGTTTTTTTTCTATACGTCGAAACAGACGAGCTGGGCTGACCTTAGGGGGTATTGAGGTTGCTTATTAAAACCGCTTATCTGTTAATTGCGTTTTATTTCAGCAATAAGCTGTTTCCAATAAGTAGTTTGAAGTTGCTTATTCCAAACTTATTTGTAAAAAAATAAGCACAGGTTTAATAAACAAATATTAAATAACCCATCACATTTTTGTCAATTTCTCAAATTTGTCTAAGGATAGTGGATGTATTAATTATGATTACAAAAACAGTATTATACACTTCTATTCTAAATATTTGAATAAAACCAATTAGAAGCATGTATGCACTAAACATAAAACTTGAGCAATTTCCAACCCGTTCGACCCATTTCTCTTTTAGCCAACT
>JBCNJP010000011.1:4652776-4728000 GCA_039602395.1 Deinandra increscens subsp. villosa | reverse complement strand
GTATATATTTATCTATATACAATTATATCTTTATAAAAGATCATGTAGTAAAACATATATATATATATATATATATATATATATATATATATAAATATATATGTTCAACGTTCAAAATTAATAATATCATAATGACAATAAATGTACTATTTATATAAGCATTTTCCACAATATATAGTTTACAAAAATACTCGTTTATGTTTATATTGATTACATGCATTTATAAGTATATTTTCCAAATGTTTACAATGTATATGACATATTTACATTTGTAAAATCACCTAATGTGTAACATGACTATTCATTTGTTTAAAACCATGTTCTAATCAAAATCATGAGATAGGTCCAATGAACATACCTTTAATAAATTTTACATTTTTAAAATGATGCTACAACGATCGGTGATAAGTTTTGAGCCAACAAAAGTCTCAAAAATATGAATTAAAAATAAAACAGGACATCTGGGGGTCACCGGGTTCGAACCCGGTGATCTCCAGTTCATTCCACAGTGCCCTAACCACTGAGCTAGACCTCCCTTTTGTTGACGATTCGACTAGAAAATCTTTTGACTTTAATCTGTGACTGAAATTGGGGTTTTTAGAAAGAAAAAGATAAAAGGGTGGTAACCGGGTCTCGAACCAGCGACCATTTCGTTAAAATCATCGCCCTTAACCGCTGGGGCAAACTTCAGATGGATTAAAATTCAGTTTATGAAATATATAAACTACTGGCGATCGATGTCATCTTCTTCATTTAAAACCCTACCAATCCCGACCACCATTGACAACACTCGAAGGTTTACGAAACCCATCGAAACAACCAAACGCACCATTGACACAATTATAATGGATGCAAAGTGGATTTTAGGATTACCTGGATGTGAACGAACACCGAACGCGAAGACATGGATGAACACTTTGAACCGAATTCGGACCAACATAGGGAACAAACCCGACGCCTGCCAGAAATGTTTTGCCGCGACTGTAGACACCTGAACAGCAGCGGATGGTGGCGCAACTCAGACTTCAGAAACAATAGTGATGAACGTTAGCGGATTCAAGGTTTGTAATTGGGTTTCTTGCCAATCGTACGTTTTTGTTTTCCGTTGAGGGGGGTGCGATTGAGAGCTGATCATTCGACAACAAAAAAGATTGGAAATGGTCTGAATGCTTTCTTGAGAGATTGATCAACGTCTCAAGTTCGTAAACGGCTAACGAATTGATTCAAAATTTATCACAGTCGGTTGCTGTATACCTACCGTCGACGTCAGTTACAAAACCTTTCAAATTTCCTTTTGATAAAATGGGAGGAGCTTAAATAATTGGCTCATAAATTTTGGTAATTACAAGACAGGTCCTTGAGAGTATTTTTAGTGTCAAAGGAGTCTAAAGAATGGCAAGGTTAGTCCCTCTAAGTTAAAAAGAGGTTAATCAAAGCTAACGGGGTTAATGAAGGTAACTTGGATGACAACTAAACGTGCATATGTCAAACATATTTAACATGTGACGTTTCGTAAAATATAACCCTTGATTCTCACCTAAAATCATGAACATAATTCCATAATTGTATATATTGAGTTCACATAAAGTGATGAACATAAAATCATGACGATACATATATAACTCATATAAAATCATAAAACTATACGTGTACCCACGTGACACATTGTCATATAAAATCATAGGATATAATGTGTATATATAAATATATATCTCATAAAATGACAAAGTGCTCACATGAAATCATAGATTATGATATACATAAAATCACAAATTATAAAACGTTTAGACTCAAGTGCATGCTCGTATAGTGACGGTTACACAAAACATTAGATAATAAGGTCAACACAAGTCAATCTCATAAATGTTCACACAACATTTATCGCAGTTTAGATTTCGGTTAAATCAGGAAATGCCAGAAAGGACGGATTGTCACAATACCCAAGAAAGGAGGATCACAGGAAATAATTCTCCGAGAAGCGCATAAGTCAAAATATATGATGCATCCTGGTGGTGATAAAATGTACCATAATTTGAAGGAAAATTACTGGTGGCAAAGTATGAAGAAGAATATAGCAAAATTTGTTGAGAGCTGTTCCACGTGTTTGCAGGTGGATGTAGAACACTAGGAACCATATGGATATCTGTAAAAGTTAGATCTACCAGTTTGGGAATGGGAGTTAGTAACAATGGACTTTGTGACCAAGTTGCCAAAAACGAGCAGTGATGAAGACACCATATGGGTTATAGTGGATCGCCTGACTAAGTCATCTCACTTTTTGCCCACAAAAGAGACGTATTCAACAGAAGAATCGACTAAGCTGTATGTTGAAGAAATTGTTAGATTGTATGGTGTACCACTGTCGATCATGCTAGATAGAGACAGTCGGTTCACATCCCATTTTAATAAAGTTTTCAGCAAGCAATGGGAACAAAGTTGAATTTGAGTACGGCTTATCATCCTCAAACGGATGGACAAAGTGAAAAAATCCAAACGTTGGAGGACATGCTTCGGGTATGTGTTATTGAATTTGGTGGTAGTTGGGATAAACATTTTCCCTAATGGAATTTTCATACAACAATAGCTACCACTCGAGTATTAAGGCAGCACCATTTGAGATGTTGTATGGTCTGAAGTGTTGTACACTAGTCTGCTGGTCAGAAGTTGGTGAAGGGCAGTTGACTGGACCAGAAGTTGTTGTTGAAACAACTGAAAAAGTAAAGCAAAATCGGGAAAGGCTAAAAGCTGCCTAGGATAGGCAAAAGAGTTATGTTGATAGGCTTCGAATGCTAAAGGTATCGCCTTGGAAGGAGTGATTTGATTTGGTAGGCGTGGGAAGTTGACTCCTCACTACATTAGTCCGGTTAAGGTTATTGAAGAAATTCATATTGTTGCCTATCGATTGGAATTACCAGAAGAACTTAGTGGAATCCATAATGTGTGTAATGTCTCGAATCTGTGAAAGTGCGTTACAGATGAAACACTGATAATTCCATTGAGGGATATCCGTGTTGATGAAAAGCATCACTTCTCAGAGCAACCTATTGAAATTCTGGAGCCAACAGTGAAGAATTTAAGGAGAAGGCGAATTCCTATGATAAAAGTAAAATGGGACGCTCGTCGAGGTCCATATATTACTTGGGAATCAGAAGCTGATATACAGAAGAAATACCCCCATTTGTTTGAACCTTAGATGGAATTCCAGGATGGAATTCATTTAAGGGGGAGAATGTACAACCCTGACTGAAGCACAGTTGTTAAAGAAACAAAAATGAGAAAACAGGAAATGTTTTCTAAGTATTTGGCCCGATATGGTCGTATCACACTACAGTGATACGCCCGTATCGTCACGGGGTGTATGGGTTCAGCGTGATGATACGATACGTCTGGGTCGGATCATGATCCGTATGTATTCGGGCCCGTGATATGCCCGTATTGCATAAAACAATACGACCGTATCCATCGTAGACTATAAAATCCTCATTTGACCGACTTTTGGTCATTTGTTTGAGTTCCAGCAGCTGGTATTCCCTCTACTCGTGGTTTTCTCCGTCCAGAGTGTGCTAGAGGTGGGATGACTGCTTGAATTCAAGAAATTGAGAATCAAGTCTTGAGGTAAGATCCTAATATTTATTCTTTGTACAAGTTATTGAATGTTGGAGAAGAAATCTGATGTCTAACTCTATTTTGGAAGGAGTAAGGAAGTTCCAGTAGTGGCATTGGACTCCAAAAGCATCAGGAACTCAAGGTAGGGCTATAGATTGAACATGCAACCCTAAATTCTTACCAATTTGGGAAAGATCAAGAAATTGGGTGTTAACCCCTCAATGAATTCATGCAGATTATTACTGAGCTTGTTGGTGGATTCCAGAAGTTACAGTGACAGTTAATTGTGGAAGGAAAGCCCCATTGTGGTAAGATTTTACATTTTGTGTAAAATTACCAATTTTGAATGCATGCATGGATTGTGGTCATCAATTGACATTCTGAGCATTTGATTGTGTTTATGAGTCCTAAAGAAGGATTAGAAAGGTTCTCATATAAGTTGAAATGGTTAGATTTGGCTCAGAATGGTCAAAATGGCCAAATCAGGATTCTGACCTGATGATTAATACGGCTGTATAATATTAAAGGGGATACGGTCGTATCGGGGATCGACCGATTTAAGAATTCGGATTTTTAAGGCAAGACGACCATATCCATGTTATGACAATATGGCCGTATCACGAGGTTATCAGATTTGGAAATTTGTTCTTGATAGAAATACGACCGTATTATGTAAAAGTGAATATGGCCGTATCACAGGAATTCTAAAAATGAAGAAACTGTTGAATACGGTCGTATCAGCATAGTGTGATACACCCATATTCATAACAGTTTAAAGTCATAATTTTTTGTTATAAACTGGAGATTGATACTATGGATTTGGAACAGTATTGTTCTAAGGTTTTACTGGATTGAATGGAAATGAATTGAAAGAAATTCCTAACATTAAACTTAATGGAAATCATAGTTACTGAATCTGGTGACCATTCAGAGACCCATTGCATATTGATTTGAATCTGATTTACTTAGTAGATAAATCAGTAACTAGGTACTGATTTATGTTTACGATTATATATATCGTAGGGTGACTAGCATCTAGACGTGATGGAACGTGAGTTTAACTTCTTAAGTGTCGTATATCTATGAGTACCGATAGCTTCCCCTCTTTTAAATATTTTAAATGTTTTGGGGTGCACATTCTCTATTTACTGCTTATTCTCTGTTGCTATACTTTGTATGTGTGGGCTAGCTGGGTGGATCGATTGTTGGGTAGTAAGCTTTCACGAGTAAGCTCCTCTGGTAATTAGGGATTGTGTATGCCACGAGGTGTATGGGGGAGGGGGGGGGGTTAAACAACCGGTTAACTAGGTAGCGTAATTGGCCTCACATCCATGCCTTGATATTAAGTTATAAAGGATGTAGTGTGTGTCACTATATGCTCGAACATGAGGGGTAATATTGGGGCACGCGCGTGTGTTATGCCCAATTGAGTTTTGACCTAGGGCTAGACCATTAGTAGCTACACATAGGGTTTAGTAAAAAGAATGAAAAAATATTTATATGATGATTACTGCTGCAGACTCACCAACAAAATTATTGTTGTTGACATGTTTTAGTTCATGTTGCAAGTAAGTAGCTTAAAAGAAGATATTGTGTCGGGCAGAAGGGTTACGGTTGGGGACCGTTATTGAGGTCTATACTACCTTGTTATTGCATGATCAGATCTGGCCTTTGACTTCTGTCCTTGTTATCTTTTCAGTTTGTTTTATGAATATTGTTATGTCTTAGAGTACCTAGGACCAAACTTATTATTAGTTGCTTGGGTAATAGAAGTCCTTGTAGCTTATATAATTAATGTAAGGTGGTCTGTTTTTTGTATTGGGTTGTGTGTATGAATGTTGCGCACTCTGACTATTAATCTGATGCTTTCGCGGATCCTGATACGAGCTGCTGGCCCCATACCCGCACTTTCCATCCTTGGCAAGGGGCGGAAAGTGAGGGTGTGACACAAACCAAACCAAACATACCCAATAAATGTCCCACTTGAAGTAGGGTCTGGGAAGGGTGAGATGAGTACATAGCTTACCCCTGTCCTATTGGACAAGGAGGCTGCTCTCAGAGAGACCCCTAGCTTCAGAAAAATCAAAGTCAATACTAAGACGCGAGGAGACGCCTGAAAGAAAAAAGGTTTAACACATAAAAAATACATATAATAGAATAGTATAGAAATAAATAATAGTATAAATTTATAATAATAAAAAGTAACTAAAATTAAAATGAAAATAGAGTAAAATTACAATAAAGGACTAGAAACCATACAAAAAAGAATGAAAAGCTTTTTTTTTACATGCCATCTATGGCCACGAAGACAAAGACGGGAACCCATACAAGAACGCCTACACCAGAAGACCCCATCCTCAACCCCACTCCATACAGGAGCAACTAGCCACAACCTAGAAACTAAGCCCATCCTAAAAGTCCCTAGCGTGTATCCGAAGCCTCCACAAACTCCTATCATGGATCATGTCCTCAGAGAGGTGCAAGTCTAAAAGGTCATGTTTGATCTTCTTCCCATGTTAGTTCCAGTATTCCTCTACTCCTCATTCCCTCCACATTGAAAGTTTCCACGCTCCTTACCGGGGCCATCAGTTGCCCCCTCCGAACATGCACGAACCAGCATAGACGCATCTCCTTAATTTTATCCGAAATATCCGCAACCCCTAACTTATGTCTAAAAACCCCCATTCCTAATTCGATACCTAGATAATTGAAGACTTGGATTAGAAGATTAAATGTAGATTGAATGCGCGCGCATGAAGAAACCCCTAGAAGACTAATAGCTTCCACCTTCGATTTAACTTTATTTAAAAATGTTGTATTTCTCTTCCTAGTTTGTAATTTGTACCTTTAAAACTTTAATATAAGTATTCGTGTTTTCTTATTACGATCCTTAACATCTCAGCCTCCCAAGGGCCGGTGTGTGACATCCTTTTTTAGGGGAAAGGGAAACATAGGAAGTCTAACGGCGTTGTTAGATGCTCTATTTGCTTTGAAAGTTTGAGAAACTTCAAGGAAGTTTGCGATATAAGAGTGATGGTCTTTCTCGGGTAAACCATGGAAAGTAGCAGAACTTTGGAGAATTTACATCAGTTTAGGTCAAATTTCAAAAGTGCTAGCATCAACACCAGGTGGGGCAATAGCAACACAAACGTTGATAGCATTATGTCGAAGATAGTCAAAGATGGTTCTTTGTTCTGCAATTGGAAAATTATTTTCAATGGCAATAGCAACGACTCTGGTTTGGTTTTCGAGTCTCTTATGTAGAAGACGTTCTGGTTCAAGATGTGGCTTAAGTATTTCTTCAGCAGGAGTAGAGGTCATGCACAACCTGAAATTCATACGAAGACAATCAGGAGTAACCAGGTCTTATTAAGTGCTGTAGAAAAAGGAAAATCAACTTAGTTCGTGTGTGATTAGGACACTACCTAGGTTGATGTACAATCTATAATAAAAGAAACAACAAACTTTAAAAGTTGGATTTATATCGGTAAAATATAAATATGAGTTTTAAGAAAATAAAAAGAAAAGGAATATATATATATATATATATATATATATATATATATATATATATATATATATATAGGGGATGGATATAATGAAAACCTCTTTGAGTTCGAAAAACCGTGGAAACTACCACAAAACAATTTTTTTCCTTCAAATTTTTTGTAGTGATTATATGCGTTAATACAAGCCCTGTGGTGAAAGAAAATAAAAAAACGCCTAGTAGTTTTTTTTAAATTTCTGAAATCTGACGTTACGCCATGTTACATATGTAACATTGACCTGTTAAATATGTAAAATGCCTTGTTACATATGTAACAAAATCTGTAAATAATTTTTTAAAAAAAATATCTAGGCGCTTTTTTAATTTTATTCACCAAAACCATTAAAAATGAATGTATAATCTATAAAAAAATACATCTAAAAAAATAACAAATTTTGAACGTCTTTTTTGGCCGGTTAACTTATTTTTGCAAAAAAAATCGGTTCTTAAATTTTTTTTTTTAAAAAAATTTACTCCACGTTTTTTTTATTTTTTTTTCATAAAAGGTGTCTTTTTAAGTTAGAGAGTCACCATAAAAAAATCGGAACAAAAACGAAATTTTTAGCTTAGTTTTCACGATTTTTCCAACTCAAAGAGGTTTTCATTTTATCCTTATCCTATATATATATATATATATATATATATATATATATATATATATATATTATATAAATATAGTAGTGGTTCGGCTGCCAACTCGGACTTTTGTCAAAATCCTCGTTTTGTGTCCCTGACAACGGCGCCAAAAGGTTGTTGTGCTCTGGGTGTGTATAAAAATATATGACAATTATGGGTTAGTTTCAACGCCACTATTGCATTTAAGCTTTATATTTATAAACACGATAAGGAATAAATCACTATACACCATGTACACGGCTAAGTGTACTCATTGCAGCGTAGTATAACGAATGTACGATACCGAGGTCGTCGATCTACACAAAGTATGAAAATGAGGGTTCTCTATACTTTATCTCCACTGACAGCTAATCGAATCTATCTTTTAAAAGTAGTTATTAAAGAAGTAAGATACTAAAAAGAAAAAAAAAGATAATAAAGATAAAACGGGTTTTAGTTAATTCAGTCGAAGGTAATATCGCTTAGGGGAACTTGTCAATGGGAGAGTTAGTAACCTAATTATTTATAATCTTTCATTAAGATTGTTGCTAACAGACGAGGGGACCGCTTTTCAGCCTCAAATCCCATCTCACTTTCCTCCCATTAATCACCTATTTGGTATGAATCTCAAGAGTACTGATGTTGTTAGTAACAAATATAGTGTGCGTGAATGGCACTAAATTGTGGGGCCTTATGGTCAAAGTAACACCACACTTGAATACGTTGCCATGAGCCAGCAGGGGAACAACCCACACATCAGATTATTTTATTATGAAAAAATCTTTATAAGGGACTAAGGTCCGTTTCCTCCATGAACCGCTCTCGCGCATACATGGGCGGTCGTAACCAAAACCAAGTTCACTAACGCTTCACGACCGGATCTACGCGGTGACAAAATATTATCAACCCTTCATCCCAATTAATACCTTCAGACCGCACATACGTGAAAACCAAGTTTGTTTACATAGACATAAAACACTTGTAAGTATACAGAACGATCTTACTACTACATGATTCAATCAAACACAATGAACACGACGTAAATAAAGCTTTGATTTATTGATTTCTCTAAGTGAGGTTAGAAGGAACTATAGAGAGAGAAACACACTCAGATTACACACAGTTAAGATGATAGAAATGACACACTCTTAATCTCTCTCCCTCTCTCTCTCTCTAACACAAAGTATTTATAGAGAACAACTAACCAGGCAACATACCAACCAGTGAACCATCTGGTTCGCTGCCAACCATCTGTCTAACCAAATGGTTCACTGCCTAGCTAACCATTTGGTTAGTTGGCTCCCAACCAACTAGTTAGTTGACACTAAGCCTCACAATAACACGCTCACTTAGATACAATACACGAGACATTATGTAGCATAGGATTATGCTCTAACAAACTCCCCCTTAACGTCTAGTGTATCTATGCTAACTAAATTCCTAGTCTTCAATCTTCAGCATTACTACATCTGATCTTCAACTGGAAATTTCTTGTCAGCAATAGAGCTTGCATGGCTGGATCAGAACTTGAACAATCTTTGAACTTCAAGATTCACATGTGAAAGATACTTCAATCTCCCCCTTTCACCATGCTTGAGTCTTGTTACACAGAACCTACAATTTCAGATGACAGAAACGCGACTTTCTTTTTCTTTTATGAAAAATTAATTTAATTTTGACGCAAAACTTCTCTTCGAGAATCCAAGATATAGTTTTGAAATCATGATTTTGTATCTTGTATCGATCGTTCGAAAACAAAATAAGAAACAAAATCTTTTTAACTTTTTGAAATTTTATATCAAAACACACCAAAAATCTTTTTGATTTTTCTAAGTTTATGCTAAAACATACCTAAAATCTTTTTGTATTTTTCAGATATGAAACATAAAAGCAATACAGAAATAAAATACTGAATTACACACTATTTTTGTCTTTTGTGAAAAAGATCACAACTTGGGATCATATTGAACATAACATGCTGAACTACACTTCAATTTCAATTACTTCAGCACACAAGTCATGTTGATTACTGGTATAATTTGTCCATCTTAAACTCTGGCAAAATCATACTCATAACATCCGGATATGTATTGTATTGATTAGGTTTGCTTTGACCAATGTACCGCACACTATCAGACATACTCAGATACGCATTTTCTTATAACACTTTGTGACTTCACTTGGGATTTAACACATAGTGAACGTATTCATGATATCGTCAACTATGTTCCATGCAAAAAGAAATAAGAACGTTAAATCGTCTACCTTAAGGTCGATCTTTCGATACGCAGATAAGGCATCGGATTTAACAAAATAAGAAAAATAAAACAAGTTGAAATTGTATAATTCAACAACAATCAGGTCGGTACTCCCGTACATGCAGAGAAAGTCCTATGAATTATACGAAACACCAAAGAAAATAAAGCAGAACATCAAACGAAACAATCAGGTCGATACTTCCATATACGCAGAGAATGTCCGACCGTTTGAGAAAATAAAGAAAATCAAACAAGTTTAAATCTTTGCAAAATGAACACATGTTTACACAATGACTTCGCACATTTCTTTTTTACATATCTTTTCAATATCTTGAGATACACATCAAGATGTTGTTCACTTGGTCAAGCATTAGTATTTGATGTATATCACATCTAAATACTTTCTGATTTAATGTCGAGCCTACCAAGCACATCGAACAATGATCTTATGGCTTTTTCATCTAATTTATCCATGAGTCAGACACGTAAGCCAATGTACTATCATTTCCCAATTATGTCGGATACAATTTCTCATTTTTCAATGTCTTTGTGTTTTTCTGATTTTCTCCCCCTTGTAAACCAAACCGTTGACCAACGAACCAAAGTCTTTGACCAAACCAAAAACACTCAGCGAACCAAACTAGTGACGAACCAGTGAACAGTAACGGACCAAAATGGTACGGCGAACCAATAACCTGATGAACCAAAATGGTTAGTTGTAACTGCTCCTAACCATTGTTGAAAATTAACTAGCAAACCAACTGGCGAACCAAAATCCAGCGAACCAACTAATGAAGATTGCCTAGCGAACGAATCAATGAACCAAGGAATTCATCCAGCGAACCAATAGATTCATCCGGCGAACCAATAAACTCAACCAACAAACCAACAAATCCAACCGGCGAACCAACACTGTTCGACTGATTTTTGCAAATTTGAACGTTTTGGACTGTGAATTGCATCAGTAGGAAACGAAAACACACTAGGAACGTTTTGAAATCAAGTTTGACATCAGAAACACTCGAATTTGAGAAAAATTGATGAAAAATTATCAAAACCCACTTTCTCCCACTAGAAAACTCCGAATTTGATCAAATCAAAGCAGTAGAGCAACCTGGATTGCTCTAATACCACTTGTAAATGCACAGAATGATCTTACTATTGCGTGATTCAATCACACATGATGAACACAATGTAAATAAAGCTTTGCTCTCTCTAACAAAAAGTATTTATAGTGATCAATGACCAGAAGTTCTAAGCTCTCTCTAACAAAAAGTATTTATAGTGATTAACTAACCAGGCAACTTACCAACCAACGAACTATTTGGTTCGCTGCCAACCATTTAGCTAACCAAATGGTTCGCTTCCTAGCTAACCATTTGGTTAGTTGGCTTCCAACCAACTTGTAACACTTTGGTTAATCCATTTGTAATACCCGACCCGTTTCCTATTATGGTTGATAATCAATAAAGGTTCATTTCACGTTTTATATTGTTATTTTATGTATTACATGATTTAATCCTTTAATCACAATATTCGTGATATTCGATGTTTCACTTTATCGCAAATCGGACCCATAACTCAATCGTTGTTGTTATTTATGAAAAATCGGAAAACTTTAGCATTCCAAACATATATAATACTTATGGGTAATTCCATTTGAGATAAAACTTAAACACAAATCAGACCCGTGTTTTCTCTCTAACACTATCAGGTTATTAGATAAGTTTAGTTGGGATTTATTACTCGTAACTCGCTTTTTGTCCTCTTATGAAAAGTTTATTTCATTATATGTAACATACTTCCATTTTTACCAACGTAACTTTCTACCACAGGTAAAAATGGTGACATGGCACCCTTTTCGATGACTAATGCAGGGTGCCATGTCATCATTATACCTTCTATCGAAAGTTACTTGCATGAAAATACTAAAAGCGCATTACATACAGGGGAACAATGTTTTTTACACACAATTACAGAAAAATCAAGATTCTAATAATTGGTTGGTAATTTGTCAAATTTCAGGTTGTACCATCGGTTGCAGTTGGATTTACTGTCTATGATCTTATGAAAGCATATTTGCGGGTCCCACCACGGGATAAAGCCATATTGGAAGTGGCCACAAAGAGAAGAGAACTCCAAACATCAACTTTGTCCTCATCACAATCTGCCTCCTAAAATCCAGCATGTTTTCTGGTATTCTTTTTCTCACTATCAGGTATTCAAGCCATTAACAATTGTACATCTGATTGTTGTGTAATTTAGCCTAGTTTTTGTGGCATAGATACAAGTATACCTGTGCAGTAATTGCATAGATTGAGAAAATGCAGGGTATAAGTTACATGTCAAGATCCAAAACAATGTACATAACAATAAGGGGTTTAGATCAATTTGTAACATCTTTTCATAAAGCATATTTTGATTTTCTGGCCATTTTGGCTGGACTTTGCTGTATTTTGAGTAACATTAGTTTCTGCGATTTGTTTCGCTAAAAAGCATGAGAAATAAAAAACGGAAAAGGGGATCGATGGCTGTTATAGGTGAACAAGATCGGCCTAGTAGATTGGCTTGGTTGAATGCAACCTCAAAGGAAGTAGAATCGAATGAATCTAGTTGTGAGTGGTGTTAGGATTCGTATTCAACCACACAAACAGTAAACTAACAATCAATGAGAAAAATAAAGAACACGCGAGATTTACATGATTCGGTTGGTGTGACATACATCCACGGGCTGCAACCAGGGTAATATTATTGCTATGTGTCTCACTCGTCGTGAGAATTACAAATACAAGAGAAACTATAAATAGAGAAGAGATCCTTGAATCAGGGTTGCACACATAAATGGGCAGAAACATGGGCCCAAGCCAATGACCCCAATCAAGGCTCCACAAACCTAACAATTTTTCACTGGGAGGCTTGATCATCTTCAACTGCCATCCTTTGCGAACATTTCTACGTCTAGTAATCCTTCTCATTTCCCTGGCTATAGCGGCGTTCTCATCAATTAACCTGAAGGCTCGTTGAGGCTCCCCAGAGCTCTAACACATCAGACATGGCATGATCTGCTCCTGACTCATCCTGAATCTCTACTAGCTTCCACTGAAATGAACTTTTCCTTCTGATGTCTTTGCCTAGATTAAGACCACGAATCCCCTCTAAAGTAAACCCCAGATCTTGTTGAACTATTTATTGCTGTAATAGTTCTGGACTAACTGTCAGGCAATGATGATAATGAAAGCAAAGCTTGAACTTCATCCTCGAATTTGATGTCTACTGACGCAAGTCTGGACAAAATAGAATTCATATTGTTGATGTGACTTGTAACTGAACCACTTCTTGCATTTTTGTATTAACCAGTTCTCGAATCAGGTAAACTTTGTTAGCTGACAAAGGCTTTTCGTACACATTAGACAATGCATCCATGATACCCTTCAGTATGGTTTCTTTTAGGATGTTGAACACAACATCCTTTGACAACGACAACCTAATGACAACCTTGGCTTTCTAACTTTTCTTATTCAGTTGGTGTAATCTTCTCTGGTATTTCACCCAACACCATATCCAAATCTTCTGAACTAGCAAATCCTCAATTTACAATTTTCAACAACCTCATTTTCATCAAACTTCTCAATTTGAAGTTTCCAACTCTCAACCATTGTGACAAACTACAATATGTTCGCTAATCGAGTCAAGACTGAAAGTAGTGCCAAACACAATGGTGGCGGGCTGCCTGAACTTAAGTGTTGTTCTATTGTACACTACCTTTTCCGTGGTCTCAAAAAACAGTAAAAAAATAAGTTTAACAATAGAAATCCCGACTTTGAATCTCGGTAACAATATCAAGGAATTCTTGGACAAAAATAAATGATGACTACGCTTCCTGAATCTCAACCTAAATTAATATTCTGGCTCAAACAATTTAATAGACAATTTGGCCTGTTGTCCAAAAAATATTTCTCAGCCCAAATAAATATGAACCCCATGGCCAAAAAACAATTAGTTTGATAAATTAGGCTACTGCCTAAATTTTCCTATTTTTGTTTAAAGTTATCATTACGAGACAAGAATCTAGTGTAAATGTTTGATGATTATACTACTAAGATTGTTCTTAACAACGAAAATGAAAGTTGAGATTGCTATTGACTAAACTAATAGTTTGGATTATATCGGCCAATGAGTTATAGTTTGGATTATTAAAATTCAATTTGATTTGTTTTTAAACCATCAATACATACCTAAAATATGTAATCACTGATGTGCTAACTATGCGAAAACCAGGGACGAATTTAGAAAGATGAGATATATGTCACCCGACACCCATGAAAATATATTTTTTATGTATAGTACACGTAATCGAAATCAAATGGATGATATCCATGAATTTTTATAGCAACTTTGATAAAATTAAGGCGTGTGAAGATATAAACAAAATCAAATATCGGATCAATGTTAATATGGTATTATTATTTGCCCCTATTTCTTTCCTAACAAAACAATGCATGTTCGAACCTTAAATTGGGGTTTTACTTCTATTAGGTTTTTAACTTCCATCAGATTTTAGCAATTGTCTTTCCTAATCAGTAATCAAAGAAGGCAGGTTCGAAACCTTAATATGGTATTCTTTTAGCAAGTGTGTGTGTGTGTTTTTTTTTACTTCCCTTGAATTTTGCATTCCATTGATCTTAGCCTAGGGCCCATAGATGAAGCCTAACTCGTCGGCCCATTATTTGCCTTCCTCATATTTGTGGTAATTTTCTTTACTTTCATTCAGCTTGTTTTCTCTATTAACTTTTGGGTTTTTATATATTTACAACCACTTTTATTAAAAAAATAGTTTTTACACGGGTCGTTTGGGGCCAAATTTAGGTTGTTTGGGTCTTTTTATTTATTTATTTTTTAAAATAAGGTCGTTTGGACGTCATTTGAACCAAAACGAACCCTTAAAATTGAGGGGGGCTGTGCTTTCGTAATATATAAAAAAAAGACCCAAATGACCCAAATTTTGCCTCAAACGACCATTTGGGTCCAAACGACCCGTGTAAAAGTTGTTTTTTTTTTTTTACTAAAAGTGGCTGTGAATATAACCACAGTCTAACTTTTTAAACGTCTATACCATAATAAACATTGTATTTCAATTTTGCGTTTCTAATGACAACCGTTGTATTTTAGTTATGTCTTTGAAATTTAATTTGCTTTTATCTTCTTATCATGTAACCTGAACCGAAATGGGCCAAAGAATTAAACTCTAGCGATTGAAAGCCGGTTGTCAAATACTTTCGACCCCCATGAAAATAAATTCTAAATTCCTCACTGGCTCAAACGATTATTCGAAATATTTGTATCCGATTCTCTTGATTGGTTCCTTGAGCATGTTAACCCTTCAAGGTGCTTTACCTAAGCACACATAACACACAATTAGCATAAAACTAATCATATATGTAAGTAAGCATCTACATAAGTATTAATTTATTTTGTATAATGAACGAGTTGTGTGACCCCCCCGCGCGTTGCCGCGGGGTTGAAACTGTACACTAAGTTATAGTAAAAATTCATATAGTAAACATGAGGCTAAACATGTCTAACAACTGAAACATTGTCATGTCGTTTTCAATTTGAAAGATGGATGAATAGTGTATAATGTATGATGTGTTTCATTTACAATGTGCTTGAATTACATAGACAAACTGACGTAAAATTATGAACAAATTTACCTATCTTCACATAAGTTGATGAAATTTTCCAGTCCAGTTGTAAAAAGAAAAGGATGCAAACACATTATGAAGCAAACTGCGATCGAAAAGCCTTCTCATATTATGAAGCAATCAAAAACAAAATTCACAGAACATAAAGTACACCCATTTTATACAAAAATGCAGGTCGGGGCTGGTATACCAAAATGGAACTGAACAATGCAATATAAAAATCTATTCAACAAAAATCAAGCTAACATGCAGGATGACAAATGCATTTTGAATAAAATGGCCTTATTTGTCATGAACAAAAATCCATTAACTAACAGTCAGATGTAAAGAAAATTCAAACCTTACATAAATAAAAGTAACCTTTCAATCTAATCTTTAATAAGCCTCAAATCAGGTCAGCAGAGCAAAGAACATAATATAAGTCACAAAACCTTACCTGTGATGTCATATAAGAAACCCTCGTACTATGGCAAATTTTAATAGCTAGTACTATGAATGAACAATGACAAAGTGTTAGTATTTCAAAATCAAAATACACAGAACAGCGATAGAAGGTACAATCATACCAAAACGGGATCTGCCACTACGTCATACTTGCTCTGACTCTTCAGCGATTCTGACCTGATTTGTGGAAAATTGGCCTGACTGTTCAACCCAGCTACTGAAGTTACAGTTCTATGCATACAAAAATTATTCAAAACATACGATGATAGAGATGATCAAAATAAATACATAACAGCACACTTCAATGGAGTTAAGATCTTGGACAAAACAACATGCAATAAATATCATATGAAAGGCAACACATGCCAAACTGGAGTTGGTCATATTAAAGAACCTCACATCAACACTATTACCTGTCGCTTAGACTTGCATAAGAAATTGCAACTCAAAACCTACACAAAAATTTTAGATTACCTCGATTAGTGTAAAAATAACAATACATCAAATCTATATACACCAAGAATGCAAACAGATAAAGATAGTTTCAGAATAGAAAATTCAGAGCAAGAACACCATATAAAGCAAACCACAAACTTGCTTCATGAAATCAACCAGTAACAAAAGTTCAGAGCTATATAAAAAAAATCTTTATTGACCTTAAGATTTGATTTGAAGAATCAAAATGTTTTACCCATTAAACATGAAAACCTTCAATTTAACACTGAAAATAAAAGATGATCTAGAATACTTGATGATTAGGCATTCAATAGCTAAATACCTCTTCTTTGTAAAGTACCTGATTTTATTCTTTATTCTTGATCAGATTTTGAATATCTAGCACCAAGGATCTGAAATCATAATGAAGTTGATTACTGATTAGGTTCATAAGTAGATAACATATTAGTATACTACAACTCATAGGATGATACCTCATGAATGTTTAAAAGTTCAAAAATAATAGGATACTTAGGTCCACAACTGTAGAAAAATTATTCGAGTTTAACATCTCTATGAGCACTTTAACAACTTGCCTAAAAAGATAAAAAAAATTGTATCCACATTAAATCTAACAAAAATTGCTGAAAGAATTTACCTGATTGATTTAGGAGTGTTTGAATAGAACTGAATATTGCATGAGGGCAGATTATAGTGTTTGCATCATGATATACCTTCTTTCTTGATTTTGAACTCAAAATTTGATGCCAACTTGTATAGTTAAACCTAAAACCATTCATGTGCAAAAAAACTTGTTAGGCGTCTCATAATCATCATCGATTTCAAGGGGAAAAATGAAGTGAAAATTGGTGCAAACCTTCTGGTGAATATCTCTTTCTAGTTACCTTCTATATTATATACCCACTAAATTACCTGTAGGATAACCAAGGAACAAATTAAAGGTTTATCACCTGTAACATAAAGGTTGCAGGTTTCTTTCTTCTCCACTCTTTGATTGCATCATAACTTAGACACATCCTGTGATAACATTGGTTTCACAAACCTCTAGGGATTTTAAATTCCTTTATTCTAAACATATTTGTAATCATTCATAGTTGGGTTAATTCGATTGTACTCAAAACTTTCTGTTTTTATTGTTCTAAATAAAATCTCAATTTATTCACAATTACTAACCTTTTGTTTTCCTTTAGGGGCTTCGAGGAGATGATAACTACTTGTATTTTCTCAAAGTTGAAAAATTCTGCAAAAGTTAAGAGCGAATGGGTATTAGATAACCATCAAGATTTAGTTTAATTTGTCAGTTTTGAAATCGATTGAAAAAAATGTCCATGAGTAAAACTCAGAGACCCTAACAAATATCCAAACCCTAACCAACCAAAAAGGTTACGAAACAATCAAATTACATCTCTAAGAAACAATTCCTTCAAAGAGATCGAGTAAAACGAAGATTTAGCAAGTACCTTAAAAAACCCAGATCTACAAAAGTGAAAGGAAACAATTAGAAACAACGATAAAGTTAACAAAATCACAATGCAAAACTAAAATTAAATGATTAAAAACCCTACAGTAACAATAACCTCTTCAGATGACGGAATCATGAAAGGGTGAGCTTGGTTCCAAGGACGGCAACACTAAAACCGAAATCAAAGCCGGCGCAAGGAATGAGACCACTGGATGCAACATTTAAAGCGGCACGGAGGAGAGAGACGCGAATAAGCAGGCGAAATATGAGAGAAATTAGATCGGATGAAGAGATGACGAATGATACAATCTGATAATGGAGAAGATGAAAGAGAAGCTCTCAATCTCTCTCTCTAGTAGATGAAAGAGAAGCTGTCAATGTCAATCTTTTTCTCTCTAGTACGTGTCTTGTGTTTAGATGACCCAGTTTACACGTGCACAACAGGAAAAACGTGGCTTAACCACAGAAATGAAAGACGGTGGTTTTGAGTTTCCAAGGAGAAAACTGTGTTCTATGATGTGGGTTATCATAAAAACATAGGGGGCTAAAGTGTCAAAGTAGTTAAAGTTGTGTGGTGAAAACCTAAGAATAGCAAAGTAAACTATTCACCACCAATTGTGATTGTATATATATATAATTTATGTAAATAAATCAAATGAACTTTTATAATCTTTGTTGCATAACGAGTCAGTTTTGTCCCACAATGCAAATGATTTTCATGGAATATCATACGGGGTTAAGGGTGATCAGGGGCGGACCCACATAGAGCCCAGGGGTAGCGCCCGCTACCCCTGAACTTTTACCCCGACGTGCAAAAAAATTTTTTTTTATAGGTTTTCGGTTTTTCGCGACCCCTGAAACGAATTTTTCGCGACCCCTGGAAGAAATTTTATGGCTTTTACTTAAAAATATGATCAAAAGTCCCTTAAAAATATGATTAAAAGCCCGTTAACTACCTAAAATTTTTTTTCGGGGGCGCTGCCCCCGAACCCCCGTTAGTCCCCGCTACCCCTGATAATCTTTCCTGGATCCGCCACTGAGGGTGATGGTTTGGTTGTCAATACTATGAAGGTGTGGTAACTAGGGATTCGTTATATTAACACCATCTGAATTTTCATCCCACATTAGTATCTCACTAGACGATTATCTCACTAGACGATTGTACGAATTAAGGTTTGCCAGAAAATTCCCTTACCTTTCACGTGATTGTTTGGGGCTGCTTAGTTAATCGTCAAATTAAATGGCTGTCTAAGCTAGAGCTGTCAGAAATGAGGCCCACTACTTGATAGAAAACTATATTATATATCATTAGACAATAGTTTGGGTCTGATATAATAGTAAAAGATTAAAAAAAGGGTGGTCCTCCTATACTCACACCCCTTGACTTTTTTCTACACCCCTTTACGGGGTCGTAAATTGATTTACGGGGTCGTAAACATTTTACGGGGCCGTAAATTAGTTTACGGGGTCATAAAACGCCAATTTCGAGGAATTCAGAGATTTTCTGACTGATTTGATTGTATTACGGGGGTGTAACAAAAAACTTACGGGGCCGTAAAGTTTAAAAGTTCTAGAATAATAATAATAATAATAATAATAATAATAATAATAATAATAATAATAATAATAATAATAATAATAATAATAATAATAATAAATAATAATAATAATAAAAATAAAAATAAAAATAATAATAATTCCTTTTTTTATAATATTAAATCTAAAGTTAATACTAATAATTCTAACAATAATATTAATATAATAATCAAATAAATATAATAAAATAATAATAATTTTATAAATATAAATACGGAGTCTAAAAATTACTAAAACAATAAGTATAGTAATAATACTAATAAGTATACGGTAATGATAATAATAATAATTACCCGGTTGGTAGAAGATGAGTCTGTAGGAAAAAAAATATCCCAGTACGACATTATTGATTAATAACCTCGGGATATAACCCGCCCTCGTGATCATTATGCGAACGAATCGAATACAAACGTGGGTTAGTGGAAGTTATTATGGGTTTTGGAGTGGAAAATTTAAGATTTTTAATGAAAAAATGTGGGGAGTTTGGAATGAACCGTTCAAGTGTATATATAATGGGTTCATACGGGGGTGTAATTATAATTACGAGGTAGTACAATGTGATAGGTAAAAAATAAAAAAATAAAAAAAATAAAAATTTACGGGGGTGTAAATGTATTTACGGGGCTGTAAAGGGGTGTAAATTTAGAAATTTTGTCTTTTAGCTATACGGGGGCGTAAATACATTTACGGGATCGTAAAAGGGTGTTAAAATAAAATAAGGGGTGTGAGTATAGAAAAAACCTAAAAAAATATATGAGTAAAGCATACTCATGGACTTATGTGATAGTTTACTTTTACACACCCCTAATTTTGATGACTTTTAAGATTTTACAATTATCACTCAATAGTCAATTTTATCTCATGACTCTTTGTGCATTTTAGACTATACTTAAATAATCTGATTAGACGTTACTTTTATATGTCAACACTTTTGATTTGGAAAGAAAATCGATTATCATGTTATTTAATTGAATATTAATAACTAGGATAGAACCCGTATGTTATACGGGTTAAATCATTTTTTTTTGGTAAAGGGTTATACGGGTTAAATCATTAGAAAATATATATAAATGATAATTCATGCATACTCATTTTATTACCCAAATAACGTATTACATTACATTTAATAAAGTTATAATTCATAATATGGTATTGGTGACTTTATCTTCTTCATAAAAAAATATTTAGAGCATGTCTCTACTTGTATATTTGGAAAAATACAACATAAACATGATCATCTTTAAAAATGGTTGTTAGAAAAACAAGCCAACCTTGAATAGCGACTAACACTAACTTATGATTTGACAAACTTGAGAATTTAAGTCTCGATAGAAAGTTAGGTGAGTATAAAATTTTATCAAAATTATAATGAACATTTTTTAATTGTTGAGTATAAAATCTAAAGTATAATTAGAATATTATAATGTTAAATCAATAAAAAAATTATCTTGGTATATATTAGATAACGTACAATTGTATTAGTCATGATGTTTAAAATTTTCAATTTTAATGAACATGGATCATTTGATATGATAGAAAAACTATTTAATATTGGATATTATGAACATAAATTTTATTGTTTACGGATTTCTCTATAAATAGTATCATCCACAATGTTTATTAGATTTGTAAAACAATATTAGTTATTCATTAGTTATAATATTAAATATGATTTGCTCAATTATATTTGAAAAACACGGTAAATAAATGTCTATTGGTATTTTATAAGTTTTTTAAATATTTATTAAATGAAAATAATAATAGTTTAAATTTTTTTTTAATAAAAATTAGATGTAAATTGATATATGATTGTCATAATTCCATAAATATAATTAAATAAAAATATATCATGATTATAAGGGATATAATTTCCTAAAAAAGAATTCATTAGGGATTAGATTTGGGAGGGAAAAATTGTGTGAGAATGATTCTAGTGTTGACAAGTGTCAACAATTGTAATTGTTTATTAGAGTAGGAAGATTGGAAAATTGGATTTAAATAATTCCATGTTTTCCTTATTGGCAACTAATAATCCCACTTTTAACATTGGCATCCAATACTTCCATCTTTACACTTATTTATTTTCACTGGTCCCTCCGTTAAAAAACTTAACCCAGTTAACGGAAAAGTGATGTGGCATTTTTTTTTAATTTTTTTTAAAGAAAATATTATCTAGTCACCACTCCACCACCATCACTATCTCCGGCCACCACCATCGTCATCTCCGGAGCACCCCACCACCGCCTCCTAAACCCGAATTAACTCGTATTCACTGCGATTTTGGCACTATAAATCATTCCATGATATCCCCTAAGCATTTCCGCACCTAAAACCAACAAAAACACTTTGAAATTCCGTCTGGTTCGTGGTTCTGCTCTTCGCCGCCGTCGAACTCCGACCACCTTTCCGTCCCTCCGTTTCCGGCGCAATTAAGTTAAGAATTATACATCATTAGACTCGGTTTTCATCATTAATCAAAAGCCCTATGGTTAGTTTGACAATCATACACGTTCCAATGTTCAATTTTGAGTTTTTAGAACTAGGGTTTATCGGATGTGTTCTTGGGAAGAAGACGACCAGCATGTTAGCCCAGTTGCTTCCTCACCTGCATTCAAACTTCAAGGTCTCCGGTTCGATCCCCTGGTCGTCGGAGTCATGAGGTAGCCAGACATGGTGGCAATGGGGCGGTGGTGGCGGTCCGAAGATGACGATGGTGGTGGCCGGAGATAGTGATGGTGGTGGAGTGGTGACTAGATAATATTTTCTTAATTTTTTTTAAAAAAAAATGCCATGTCACTTTTCCGTTAACTGGGTTAAGTTTTTTAACGGAGGGACCATTGAAAATAAATAAGTGTAAAGGTGGGACTATTGGATACCAATGTTAAAAGTGGGATTATTAGTTGCCAATAAGAAAAACATGGAATTATTTAAATCCAATGTTTCCTTAATAATTTAACACAAATACTCATCTTACTCGTGCTATCATTTGTACATAACGTGGTATATATTTGACTTATCGATTGTTATTTTATTTATCTCGTCACAAAATTCAATAATATACACCATAACTTAAAATAATCAACTTAATATATATTATAATTCAAATCAGATCACCATGTTTTGTTTTAGTTGACTATTGAGACGTTCATCTATATAATAAGTTTAAGGAAATTCTTTTATTAATCAATATAAATATCGGAGAGTTTGTGGTTTAGCGTTATCAACGTGTCTACTAATATGTTTCCTTTTAAATCGTTAAGAGTTATAGTGCGATGATAAATATCGATGTCACTTTAAGAGTAGTTTTAAGCATGTGTAATTTCGATGTTTAAAAAACAAATATGTATAGTTTTTAGAAATCCTTTTATTCGTCACAAATGTTAAAATAGTGAAAGTCCGAGTCCACCATAACGTACGACTATAAAAAAAACCTACAAGTAAAACATTAAAGAAAATGCAACGATAAAGAAAATCTAAAATTAACAGAAACTTAAAAGTGTTCTAAAACTTAATTGCTTTAACGAAAATAAAAGAGAGACGTAAAACTTAAGACCATTGTTATGTTTCCTGTGGTATGAAGAAGATACCTAAAATATAAAAAAATAAAAAATAAAAGTAATTATAAAGGGATAGAAAAAAAATTGAACCAATATGAACAAAATATTATTCATAATGAATTATAATTTGTTTATTTTGTCTATGTAGAAATTAGGGGTGTAAATGAGCCGAGCTGCTCGTAAGTTACTCGAGATCGATTTGATAAAAAGTTCGAAACGAGCTGAGCCTTAACGAGCTCGAGCCGAGCTCGAGCTTTAAAATATGGCTCGTTTAATAATCGAGCTCGAGCCCAAGCTTTACATATCAAGCTCGAGCTGGCTCGCGAGCCTTAACAAGATTTTATTTTATAGTTTTATTTAATTTTTTAAATATATTTTTATAAATAAATGATTATTATATATAAAATTATGATAACATAAGTAAATAATATGTATTATTTTCTATATAAACAGTGTAATTTTAAATATATATAAAATTAATTATAAAATATATAAAAAAATAATAATTAATTATAAACTAGCCGAGCCCGAGCCGAGCTCGAGCTTAAATAATTCTTCACGAGCCGAGCTCGAGCTTTAGAAATAAAGCCCGAAGCAACCTGAGCTCGAGTTCGAGCTCGAGCTCTGTTAAATTTAAACGAGTCGAGCTTGAGCCTAAACGAGTTTGGGCTCGACTCGTTTACACCGCTTTTAAAAAATAACAATTCTTCTTATAACATAATAAACTTAAATATTTAGAGAAAAAGAGTGAAAATTAATAGGTTTGAATATTGATCGACTTTCACAGTTCCATTATTACGACGTCCAAATAGAGATAAATAGTGTATGCTTTCATTTTTGACGGACAAATATATTATATTGTAGAGATTTTTTTTCAAACGATAAGATGGGATCCAATGATAAACAAGCTAAAGTCATTAATTGGCACATGTTATTAAGACTTTAAGAGCAAGCAATATATTAAATGATAATACATTAAATGCTACAACGTTTTTTATCGAATATTTTTATGGTAAACGATTGACATCCGGGTATTTAAGGCAATTCGTATTGTTGAAAGGACGTTCACACCTAGGAGAGTAGAAGACATAGCATACTCTCTCGGGAGTTAGGTAGACCAAACACATCAACTGAATCTATAAAAAAAAAACTTAATGTTCAAAAGTCCACTGTGATAAACCATGAGGACTCCAGGGATCGAACTTGTGACCTCTTAACCAACAACCGTCATCATCATTACCTCAAACTTATGACCTCTTGGATTAAATATGCTTAAAGAAATTTATCATATTATGATAATGGGTAGTTAGTCTTAAAAGTAAAAGACAACATCGAACGAGAGATTAGCAGCTTGTGATTAGGGATGATAATGAAACCCGAATTTGAAGAGGATATTTGCAACCCAAGGCTATAGGAAGGGTATAAGGTTGAGTAATGAAGCATATGATTACTTTTTAAATTTCTTTTTGTAGGTACGAGATGTGTATGGGATTTGATTATATACCCATTTAGCCGATCGATTACTCGATAATATATACCCGTTTACCTGATTATAAATCCGATACTTTTTATTTATATGTTTGAAAAATATACCGTTTGCATGTAATTGTTTCCATTAGTTTCATCATCTCACAGTTTAAGGTACCCGGAGTTGATACCAAGACCTGCAAGGAAGCTGTTTGAATAGTCGTAGCCGTAAAAGTGATATAGGGCTGTTGATTCTATCGAGAAGATCTTGGGTCGAGTGAAGTAGGCCAAGGAAGAACTGTGGGTAAACAATTGTTGCCTAGGAAGATCAAAGAGAGTGTCGTTTAGAAGCTTCGAGAGTTGGAGATCTTCTTTATCAATTCCGGGAACCAAGAAAGTTACAGTTTATCTGCCACCACAAACAAAGAAAAAGCCAACGATCTTCAATACGTTCTCTGTCATACTCGTTGTTCTGATCCAAACAAAGAACCTGGCTTGATCTCGTTGATTTGAAGGAGTAGATCAAACCTTGTCACCCAATATTAGCGACCAAAAGATTGTTGTCGTCGTAAAAGCACATTGGGTGACACGATTAGCGACGATATATGCGACCAGATACAATTGTCGTTGCAAAAGGTCAATCTAGATCAATGACCAAATTTATTGAATCATAAGACCCGCTACTAGTTTTCTTAAGCAACAAACAATCAGATTTGGATTTTAAGTTGAAAATTAAGTCTGCCCTCATTATTCTAAGTGTTCGATCAAGTTACACCACTCATCAAAGCTAAAGAAATTAGAGCTAAATGATGAGTGACGAATCAAATAACCGAGTTATGGTTATTGTAGATGAGAAGAGAAAAGGACTAGAGGGGTGGTTAGTCTCAGTTGAATCGACTCATAACAAGTTATGGTGGGTCGATAGATCTCATCGGAAACTAGGCGGATCAAGTTCATCAAGTTGTAGGAGTTACTTGGTGTTGAAGACTCTCCGATTTTGGTTATGAAGTTTGAGGGGTGTATGTTAGCGGAATTGCATAATCGGTCATCGAGCTTTCTGGGGATTGGAGGGATTAAATTTGACAAATTGGTTTAAGTTTAGTTAGTATCTTATACAAATAAGTTTCTTATTTGTTTTCTATTTTATGTTGTCTTGATGTACAAATAAGTTTCTTATTTGTTTTCTATTTTATGTTATTTTTCTAGTTATTATAAAAGTGAGTTTATTCCAAATTGTGTATTCTTGATATCAATTAGGACTTGAAAAAAAAAGGACTTGAAAAAGAAGAGAGGCACCAAAGTATTTCCTCAACGAAATATTAAAGCCGATGTCATTGCCAACACCCAACATGTAGCCATCGGAATATCAGTTCCATCAATCCGCCCTTTAATTCTATCGAAACCAAAATTAGTGAATACAATACCACAACCCAAAATCAGTTCCACCACGTTATCAAACCCAGAATTATCAAACGACGACAAGTTTAGGGGATGGGAGTTGGTGTGAGTGGAATACTCGGGAGTTAGACCTTCTAACAAGTTCAGGGGTGAAAGTGTTAAGTTTTGACCAAAAATTATCAAGGATAACCTCCATTGCATACGAAACGGATGTGACAAACAACTATTTGACCACCCGTAGTTTAAACGTGGCATTGGGGCTCAAAGCGAAACTCGTTTGTCTAAAGGGGCGTTCGAGATTCTGGAAGGCAAAACAAACGAAGAAAGTGCAAAAAATGACATCAATAATGTAATGAAATATAATCGAATTGAAAATGATGAACAAATTTGATAAACTGGAATGGAAATTTTATTATTGGAATTGCTAATTGGATTTACACAGCTCATCAACACTTATACACACCGAGAGCCACTAACAACCATTCTAACAGAAATTTGAAATTTAAACAAACAATTACAACTTCAGTCCTCCATGTTTCATCCGGTTAACACAATTAACCCAAACCACTCAAACCTCCTAACATTCTCCCCCTTAAATCCAATCATTCCAATCCAGTCTTCAACATCTGATTTCACCTCATAATTAAGACAAGTTAGCATTAACACCATGTGGTAGTGATCCAATGGATGTGCTCACACTAGTGTGCCAAAATCCCTTATTTATGAAGTTAATTTGCAGACCTGACTTTAAATAAGAAATTAAAACTCATTTACTCCTAGCAAGGACCTCATCTCTTCAAATCTTGTCCTAGCTAATGCCTTAGTTAAAATGTCAGCCTTTTGTTCATTGCTTCCAACAAATTCAACCACAATTAGATCCTGCTCAATGCATTCCCTAATGTAGTGATATCTAAGATTTATATGCTTAGACCTCCCATGAAATACTGGATTCTTCATGAGAGCTATAGCTGACTTGTTATCAACCTTCAAAGGCACAGCCTCCTGCCTTGTACCTGTCAGCTCTTCCAACAGATTTCTAAGCCATATGGCTTGACAAGCTGCTGCATTTGCAGCTACAAACTCAGCCTCACATGAAGATAAAGTAACAATTTTCTGCTTTTGTGAGTACCAACTGATTGCAGCTTCATTGAAAAAGAAAACATTTCCTGAAGTACTCTTTCCATCTTCATTATTAACTAGATGATTGCTGTCTGAGTACCCAATCAAATTTTTACCAAAATGCCCCTGCTGCACAGATTTCCCATATTTCAACCCATGACCCATTGTGCCCTTAATGTACCTGATTATTTGCTTCACAGCCTTCATATGATCTTCTTTAGGCTGCTCCATAAACCTGCTAACATAACCAACACAAAAACACAAGTCTGGCCTGGTTTGAGTCAAGTACCTAAGTGATCCTACTAATTTTCTATAGAGACTAGCTTCCACATCCTCACCACCCTCTTCTTTCCTTAATCTTAAGCCAAACTCCATAGGAATCTTTGTTGGATTACACTCCTCTAAGCCTGCAATCTTGACCAATTTCTTAGCAAAAGCTTCCTGCTTGATAACTATACCATCCTTTCTTTGATCAACCTCTATTCCTAAGTAATAGCATAGCAAGCCTAGATCTGTCATTTGAAATCTATTTTGCATTTCCTTCTTAAAACTGTCGATCTCAGAGTGATTATCCAGTTATCAAAATATCATCAACATATACTCCCAGAAATAACCTTTCTCTTTTCCTTATCCTATAATACACAGCAGATTCATGCTTACACTTATTAAAACCCAAATCCTTCAAAACATGATCTAATTTCAAATTCCAAGCTCTAGGAGCTTGCTTCAACCCATAAAGAGCCTTCTAAAGCCTATAAACTTTATTCTCTTGACCCTTCTTGACATATCCCTCTGGTTGACTAACAAATACCATTTCTTTAAGATCCCCATGTAAGAATGCTGCCTTCACATCTAAGTGATAAACTTTCCAGTCTAACATTGCAGCATATGAAAGAAGTAATCTAATGGTTTCTATTCTAGCAACAGGTGCAAAAACATCCTCATAGTCTACTCCTAATTGCTGAACATAGCCTTTAGCCACTAATCTTGCCTTATATCTAGTCACATCTCCCTTAGCATCTTTCTTAATCTTAAACAACCATTTAAGTCCTATGGGTCTATGCCCCTTTGGCAAATCAGTAAGATGCCAGGTATGATTCCTTTCTATAGCATTTATTTCTTCTTTCATAGCTTTCTTCCACTCTGGGTTCTTAATAGCATCTCTAAAAACTATAGGCTCCTCTTCTTGTGTCAACATTAACTCAATATGATCACAAACTTCCTGCCTATGTTCTAGTTGTTTAAGCCTATTGTCAAGAACAAAGTCCTTCAAATGTGCAGGAACACTAGTTTGCCTACCTGACTTTCTGATTTGACCATTTTGCCCCTGGGCACTAGTTCCTGCAGATACACTACTAGGACCTTCTTGGTTACTACCATCAGACTCATTACTCTCTGGCATATCATCTTGATCAGATGACTGATCACTATTTTCCTCATGAATCATCTCTTGTGTATCATCCACTGTAGCAAACCTATCAGAGTAGTCATAATTCTCTACATTATCTACCTTGGCTTGTTTCCAGTTCCACTTTCTGTTTTCTTCAAACCTAATATCCCTGCTGATCACAATTCTCTCATTGCTTACATCATACATTCTACTAGCCTTAGTTCCTTCTTGAACACCTAGATAAAGCATAGGTACACTCCTATCCTCTAGCTTCTTAAGGCCTGGCTTGACAGTCTTAACATGCCCAATACACCCAAAAACTCTTAAGTGTTGTAAATTAGGCTTTCTACCTTTCAGAACTTCATAAGGTGTGGTTTTAGCTAAGGCTCTAGTAGGCAACCTATTAAGAATATAGACAGAATGCCTAACAGCTTCACCCCAAAACTCATCAGGAACATTCATAGCCTTTAGAATACTCCTTGTCATATTAAGGATTGTCCTATTTCTCCTCTCTACAATTCCATTTTGCTGAGGAGAATAAGGTGCTGTCAACTGCCTATTTATCCCACTTTCATCACAAAAAGATACAAACTCCTTAGAGGTAAATTCTCCCCCCCTATCTGATCTTAGTGACTTTATCCTAGTTCCCAATTTGCCCTCTATTTCTGCCTTAAACTTTCTAAACACAACAAATGCCTGATCCTTTGTTGGAATCATATATGACCACATATATCTAGAAAAATCATCTACAAGGAGCATTATGTACCTATTCCCTGCACTAGTAGCTGGTGTTATGGGCCCACACAAGTCCATAGAGACCAACTCTAGCAAACATTTAGACCTATAAGCTGCCTCTTTAGGGAATGATTGCCTTGCTTGCTTTCCAGCCAAACAAGCATCACATACTTGAGATGAATTTCTAATACTAGGTACACCAGTCACAACACCCTGCCTAGTCATTTCTTCTAATGTCTGAAAGTTAACATGCCCTAACCTACCATGCCATAACCAGTCACTATCATCCACCTTGCTAAGATAACACTGAGGAACACCAGTTTTCAAACTAATCTTATAGAGCCTGTTTGGAGATCTCTTCACCTTCATTAACAGGTTCTTATTTTCTTCATAAAGCCACAGACTATCATCTCTCATAACAACCTCACAACCTTTCTCAGTTGCTTGTCCTAAACTTAATATGCTACTTCTCAAACTTGGTATATAGTAAACATCAGTCAATACCCTTTGACCACCTGTTTTCCCTTGTAGAATAACTGACCCCCTGCCTTTTATTTCTACACTTGACCCATTACCAAACTTGACATTTCCACATATATTTTTGTTAAGAGTAGAAAAGTGAGAGATCATACCTGTCATGTGATTTGATGCTCCATTATCCAAGAACCAGGTGACTCCTTCCTGATCATTTTCTCCTGAGAACCTTTCTGGTATGACATTAGTCTCATTCAGATACACTTCCTCCTTGCAGTTACCACTTGTCTCAACAATTAGCAATGTAGGCTCATCTTCTAAGTCCTGAGTTAGATTGGCCTCTTGATCCTTAACCTTTATCTTATGACACTCACTAGCATAATGCCCCATTGTGTCACATTTAAAGCACCTAATTTTGGATTTATCCTTCTTTGGCCTATTTTCTTGATTTTTAATTCCAGAATTACCCTTATTACCATTCCTCCCTTTTCCATCAAATCTGCTCTCCCCATCTTGTAGCCTACCATTTTTGTTCTTATCAAATTTACCTTTTACCTTAGAATCTTTCTTCTTTGCCTGCCATTCTGAGTAAGTAAGAAGCAGTTCTTGGTCTTTCACTACTGCAGACTTTTGCTTCATTCCAACTCTCTCCTCAAAAGCTTTCAACCTGCCCACAGCTTCTTGAAATACCATTGTTTCAAGATCCATAAACTGCTCAATGGAAGCAACAATTTGAATGAATCTCTCAGGCACAGATTCCAATAACTTCTTGACAAGGTTTGAGTCTTCAATTGGAGATCCAAGATCAGCAGATCTGGTAGCTAGAGTACTTAACTTGGCAGAAAACTCATCAATCGATTCACTGTCTTTCATTCTTAGCGAATTGAATTCAGACTTCAAGGTTTGTAATCTTGCCTTTTTAACCCTATCAACACCCACACATCTAGTTTTGATCGAATCCCAAATATCTTTAGCCGATTCCTGATTTGCAACTTGTATTACCATCTCTTCTGGTAATGCTTGGAACAAATACGCTATGGCCGCTGCATTCTTCTTCGGATCAATCACTGCCCCTTCTGCAGGTGCGATTACCTCCCACAGGCCATGAACATTGAAGATTGCCTTCAATTTCACAGCCCATACCGAGTAATTCGTCTGAGTTAGTAGAGGACACTGCAGCGGTATGGTCGTATACTTTTCTTGTATGATCTGACGATTGCCGCCGCCTGCTACGTCTCCCATGGCTGGTCTACTTGGCCGCTGAGGTGATGGCCGTCTCGGGGATGTAAGGAATCGATGAATTGTATCGAGACTTCACCGGAGATCAATTGATCCCCTCTCAGTTCTTGATTTAGGGAAAATCAATTCGAAACTCGGATCGGAGCTACCTTCATGCTCTGATACCAAATAATGAAATATAATCGAATTGAAAATGATGAACAAATTTGATAAACTGGAATGGAAATTTTATTATTGGAATTGCTAATTGGATTTACACAGCTCATCAACACTTATACACACCGAGAGCCACTAACAACCATTCTAACAGAAATTTGAAATTTAAACAAACAATTACAACTTCAGTCCTCCATGTTTCATCCGGTTAACACAATTAACCCAAACCACTCAAACCTCCTAACATAATGCTCCTCGTAAAAATGATATGAGTTTTAATTCTTACAAATACAAATTCATAGATTGTGTCTTTGGTTATTTGTAATTGTCACCTCACACTTTTCTAACCCCATATTTTCGATGTTACTTTATCGCTATATCATCTTAATATCTTCACATTTTATCCATTTTATCATCTTAATATCTTCATCACACTAGCTTTTACTTTTTTAATAATATTAAATTAAGAAGAGAGCGAAAGAGTTTTAGAGAGAGAAAAATTGAAAGGAGAAGGTTACACGGGAGCCATGGTGGAAGGGCAAAGTGCGAGGCTTAGGAGTCTATCCATCAAAATCAACCTTATGAGTTTAAAGAAAATTGACATAAAATGATCTAAAATGATATAAAACCAGTTATATATATTTTGGGAAGCCAATGAGCCCTTGTCCTAGTTGTCAAGGGGGAGGTGGTAAGGTTTTGCGTACCCTGCAGGTCCTGGGTTCAAACCCAGGCAATGACAGTTATTTGGTGATTTATGGTGTTAGAATAAGAGTTTGTAATAGTTTAGCCGTTCAAAAAAAAAAATATATATATATATATATTTTGGGAAAATAAATTCACAAAATGGAGGAATAAAGTATGAACTATTCCTACGGGAATCCCTCTCGTGTCCAAGATTCAAAGCTCAATTAACTTTGGTATAATGATTGCTCTAGGGAACGAAGCTCATTAAATGTGTCTTTATAAAAATGTATCCACTTTCATAAACATTTTTAATGGCAAGCTGGCTACAAGCCGTTTGTTGTTGCAATAAAAAATAGTAAAAAACAGAACAGGTCTCCAATTCTCTCCAGAATTGACTCAATAGTTTTGGTATTATACAGAGATTGTGGGACCCCCTTGTCACCATCACGTCCGTTCAAGCTTTTGTTTTCTTTTGCTCATTTCACTTCTGCTTTCTCACTTTCTGAAATATTTCCTTCTGGCTCTTCTCTTTTGTGCTTTTCACACACAACAATTGTGCAAATAGTGTGACCCGATTGCCTTTGCAGGCTTTCTTTGTTTTCTTTATCTTTCCTTCATGCCTTTGGTGTGATATATCTTGACTAAAAAAGTGATCTCAAGATACCTTTTTGGGCTCTGATTTTGGGGAAAAGTGACCTTTTTTTCTTTTTCTTCTTCTTTCTTTCTAGTTTTTAACTAAAGAAGCCGAAATATGTTGATGGGTGTTCCATGATTTTAACATATTGGCAAAAGATGGGTGTCTTTCAATTTGGGTAAATCTTCTGTTTTTGTGTTGGTTTCTTGAAAAATGATGAACAAAATGGAATCTTTAGGTAGACGTTGAGTGATTTTAACAATTTGGCGAATTGGGTGACTTTCAATTTGGGCAAATCTTGCTGTTTTTGGGGTGTATCAGTTTCTTGTTAGTTTTTGGACTGGTTTCTTGGAAAATGGTGAACAAAATGGAATCTTTAGGTGGGTGTTCATTGAATTGAACCAATACCCAAATTGGAGTTCTTTTATAGTAAATATTGTTGTTTTTGGGTACACATTGTGAAAGATTTTGTGTTGGGTTTCTTGTAAAATGATGAAGAAGCAAAAGAGTGGTAGAGTTGAAGATCATGTAGGAGAGAGAGTTGTGCTTATTGCTGTGAAAGCATCAAGAGAAATTTCAAGAAATGCTTTGGTTTGGGCTTTGACCCATGTTGTTCAGCCTGGTGATTGTGCTAAATTGCTGGTGGTCATCCCTGCTCACACCTCAAGTAATCCTTTTTAAGCTCATTTATGTGTTCTCTCTGTTTCTGTTTCTATTTAGGGTTCATTAGCTCTCTTTGATCTTGTGTATGTTTGAATCTTGATTTTTGACTTTTTAGGGCTTTAGTGTCTTCTCATCTAAATTATTTTATGATATTCTGTCACTGACCCAAATTACATTCTTGATTCTTTAAAGACATGGTCTTTTATGGAATTTAAGTTCATCAATTGGTCTTTAATGAAATTTAAGTTCATCAATTTGTCAATCAACCCTAATAATGTTGGAGTGAGATTTTAGTATTTTACTGAGTATGTTTTGTTTGTTTGAAAAGCAAACCAAAATAACAAACAGTTAGAGTTGTTGTTGACCAAAATCTATGAACTAAATTATACCGTTGACTTTTTAGGTCATAATAAGTTATGGAAAGCTTTTCATGGTGATGTTTGGGATCAGAAGGAAGATATCACTGAATCATGCTCTCAAATGTTGCTTCAGTTACATAATACATATGATTCGAACAATGTGAGTCGTGTAGCTTGCTTTCTTCCTTGCTGTCTTTGAGTCTTGTGTTTGATTTTCTACTAAATTTCAGTTTTTTGATGGTTTTTGTTAGATAAAGATAAAGATCAAGGTCATTTCCGGCACCCCGTGTGGAGTGGTGGCTGCTGAAGCGAAGAAAACCCGAACCCAATGGGTTGTTTTGGATAAGTAAGTACATATACAACATTGTAGCAAAATGATAAAAAAAAAGCCGAAATTTTGATGATTTCTGGTCACAGGAACTTGAAAAAAGAGGCGAAAGTATGCATCGAGGATCTAGAATGCAATGTCGTCGTGATAAAGAAATCCGGGCCAAAAGTTCTTCGCTTGAATTTGATCAGATCACCAACAAAAGAAGTCGAAAATTCAAATTCTTGTTTAGAGACACCAACAAGCAGTTTGAAAGAACATGAAATCATCTGGGATACAACCAAAGTCCCAAATGTAACCCCTGTTAGCAGCCCTGAACATTCGTCTTTCACCACTACCGATCACAATACCTCTTCGTTATCAAGTTCAGATGTAGGATTCTCCCCGTTCTTGGTAGCAGATCATGATTGGGATACAAAGAAAGACGGGTTCCTTCACGAGTCTGATTCTGATCCCGATAGCGACAACATGGGTTCATCTCCATTATGTTCACAATGGACGACTAATGCTAATCCAATTACCGAAGCTCTACGAGTAAAATTCTCCGAGCTAGACCACCGGCTCAAAAACTCATCCAAATATACACGAGAAAGGGCCCCGTTACCAAGACACCTCCCGCCTAAATCTCCACCGCTATGCTCCATCTGTCAGAACAAAGCACCGGCATTCGGCATGCCACCAAAATGGTTCACTTTTAACGAGCTTGAAGACGCTACAGATGGATTTTCGAAAGCGAATTTCTTGGCAGAAGGTGGGTTTGGATCGGTACACCGAGGGGTTTTGAAAGATGGTCGAATGGTTGCGGTCAAACAGCATAAACTCGCAAGTTCTCAAGGGGACAATGAGTTTTTCTCGGAAGTCGAGGTTTTAAGCTGCGCACAGCATCGAAATGTCGTTATGCTAGTCGGATTTTGTGTCGAGAATGGCCGGACGGTTACTTGTTTACGAATATATTTGCAACGGTTCTCTAGATTCGCACCTTTACGGTACAACAAATCCTCTGTTTCTTGTTTCTAGCAGTCTTTATTTAAAACCAGATAACGTCATAAATAATATAACAACTAGATGATAAAAAAAGGTAACCTTTTTATGTGCAGGGCATAATCACGGGCAGTTGGAATGGTCTGCCCGACAAAAGATCGCGATAGGAGCTGCCCGCGGGTTAAGATACCTTCATGAAGAATGCAGAGTGGGTTGTATAGTTCATCGCGATATGCGGCCAAATAACATTCTCCTAACTCATGACTTTGAAGTTTTGGTATGTATAACAGTATAAATGTTACTGTGTTAGTTTGTTTCCACTTTCCAACAACATTTTGACTTTTGAAGTCAACACTAAAGTCAACCCTCTATTTGAAATATGAATACAGGTTGGAGATTTTGGACTGGCAAGGTGGCAACCGGACGGTGAAACGGGTGTGGAAACTAGAATAATCGGAACGTTTGGGTAATTACACGATCTATTGTTACACACACAATAGTAGTTGTATGTAGGGGTGTAAAGAAGCTGAACTCGAAGCAAACTAAGCTTGAGTTTTGATCATTCAAGTTAAAAGAGCTTGAGCTTTGATAGTTTTGAGCTCTGATTTCAAAGCTCGAGTTCGATTCATGATTAGTTTTTCAAATCTTAAGCTCGGCTCGAGTTCAAATCATTTATATATATATTTATAACTATAATTCAACAAATACCATAATATATATCATTTAGTTATTTTATTTATAGTAATTTTTATTATTATTATTATTATAATAATAGGCATGTTTATGATCGCGAACCTACTCAAGCTCGAGATTTGATGCTCAGGCTAGAGCTCTTTTGTTAGATGAGCTCTGATATGGGCTCGAGTTTGTTTCAGCTTGGCTTGTTTCGAGCTTTTAGCGAGCTGATCTTGTGTAACCACGAGCGGCTCGGTTCCTTTACACCCTAGTTGCACATAGCTGTAAGATGGGCGGGTCAGGTAAAGCGTTAAACTGGGTTAGTGGCGGATCCACCTAGGACCCAGTGGGGTCCTAGGCACCCACAAATTGTAAATTTTAATGGTAATTTCTGGAATCGAATGACTAACGCACCCAAGGTTTTTTTTCCGAGGCACCCAAGGTTGTTGAGAATGGCTTATTTTTAGCTGTTTTTGGCACCCAAAGCACCCACGGTTTGTGAAAATAGCTTCCTTTTAGTTGTTTTTGGCACCCAATGCGCCCATTGTTATCAAATTCTTGAATAAAACCAACTCATTTGATGTTGTTTTTTATTTATATATGTTATCTTTTACTGATTTTTTTTTCACCCACTAAACAAATTTCATGGATCCGCCACTGAACTGGGTTCTGGATAAAATGGGCTGTTTGTTATGTGCTTGCGATGGGATGGCGGGTCGAATAGCAACAATCCTAACACTTTTTTTGCCACCATGTTTTTGTTTTTCTAGGTACTTGGCTCCCGAATACGCTCAAACCGGTGAAATAACCGAAAAGGCCGACGTGTACTCATTTGGGGTCGTGTTGGTTGAGCTCATTACCGGTCGAAAAGCAGTTGATATAAACCGGCCAAAGGGCCAACAATATCTTACCGAATGGGTATGCGTTTCGACTTTCAAAGCTCATCTGTTTTGACCCGTTACCCACCCTGCCCATTCCGCCTCTAATTCTTGTGCATTTCGGTAAACAGGCCCGCCCGTTGCTTGAACAGACCGCCATTGCTGAGTTGATCGACCCGCGGCTGGGAGACAAATACTCGGAGCACGAAGTTCAATGCATGGCGCATTGTGCATTGTTGTGCATCGGACGGGACCCACACTCGAGACCTCGAATGTCTCAGGTATGAACTCTGACCCGCCTTTATTTTCACGAACTTTATTCTGAATGATTGTTTTAGGTGACCATTTCGTGTTTTTTCGGGGAACAGGTGCTATGGATGTTGGAAAATAACGATAGTAAGTGATCGATATGTACTCCGGTGCGATTTTGGCGACCATTTTCCGGCTAGATAGTTGCCTGGAGCTGTAGTTTTGGTAGAGTCTGTGGATAGTTGAAATATAAACTTTTTATATGCATTTAGTGGAAGATTTGTAAAGATGTATATATACATTTATAAACACAAGTAAAAGTTTTCATGTTATCTACATTATATATGTTTTGATTCAAGAAAAGAGTTTTTTATGGAGCTTTTATGCTGCTTAGTAGGATGTGAATTTAATTCAGGATATGGATCACTTGCACAGTTTTGTTTTTTCTAAGTTGATTTCTATAAGGTTTCAGAAGAATAAATTGCGATTTGATTTCTGGAGGTTTGACCAAAAATTAGTTACCTAGATTCTATTTTTAATACTTGTATGTTTGAATTTTTCTGGAATGTCAAGTTATCAACCTACGTCCATCTTTTTGGGTGGAAGGACTCTGCTAGTTTATTATGCTACTGATATAATGGTCCGTCTACCGTAAAGGCTTAACATAACCGGTCACACAAAACATAATTATATCATGGAAAAGTAGAACTTTTTTTGAGTGGAAGACTCACTATTATTATGGCCGTACTTTCTAACCTCCCAGCTTAATGCTGATGATCTTGCATTACTACATGGAGATTTAACTAGAAACTTGATTGTCTTTGGAAAAAGGTTATCATGACTAGCCACTCACAACAAAAGGTGCATATGTTAGACGTCAGCCCTATTAAAGCATCACAAGTAGGCACATGAAAAGCAATTGGTAAAGTTGTAATCGCTCTCAGATCTGCCAATATTGATATGAACCAATTCACGTAAAGCAATTTAATTTTCGAGACAAGATCATTCTTAGATCCCTGGAGGAGTCGACGACCGTAACAGAAGATAATCAAGTACCTAAATACACATGGAATAATTGGATCCATATAAAAATAAACATCTTCATGTGACGGACATCTCTGGATAGACTAAGTGTGTTCTCCCAACTGACGAAAAGAGGCATAATGGCACCATCCACATGATGTCCGAATGCTTAGAATCGGAGGAAACACTTGATCATCTTCTAACTACCTGCACACTCTCATGCAATTGGAAACAAGTGTCCGTTTGGATAAAAACCACTCACAATCTTTGCTTTCTCCATCATTGACCTGCAATAATTTCACGAAACAATCCATGCTGGGCCCAAAAGAAAAAAGACAATTCAAGGAATCATAGCAATATCGTGGCGAAGTATTTGGAGGGCAACAAACGAACTCGTACACAATCAGAAAAGAGTAAGCAGAGACAGATTTTTTCGAGAATTCAAGACTATCTCGCACTTATGGATTACTACCGAGGAGATGGCGATCTCATGGAAAGATTGGAGCAATTTCTTTATGGCTTTTTCAATGTAACTTATTCGTATTTTTCTTTAGTGAACTCTCTGTATCGTTTGGTGCTTTGTGCTAGCCTTTTGCTAGCCCGTTAATAAATCATTTTGCTATAAAAAAAACTTATTATTAAATATATATTCATAAAAACGGGTTGTATATAATGTTATAGTTACAATAAAAGTTTGTCTAATGATGGTCAACAAGTTTCTATTATCCAGTACTTCTACCAATGCATATCCATGTAGCTAACCTTAATGGTTACCCGGAAAACATGCTTAAAAGTATCAACTAAAAATAGTTTGTGAGCGTGTAGCTAGGTTTAAACTAGCATAAATAATAAGTTATAAGTGTAAATCATGCCATGTTATGCTTAGTAATACACAAGCGAGTGAAAATACAATTTCATAAGTCCACAACCAAGCCTATTAATAGAGGTTTGCCCCGGCTGTCTTACCAAGTTACCACAACCAAGCCTATTCACGAGTACATATGTGCAGTTGGCACAACCAACCATTAATGCGGTTGTCACACCCAATAGTACTATCATTACCTATCCATCGGCTCAAATCCATGAGTTAAATTATAGTCAATTCCTTGAGTCTGATCATAGCAACAGGCGAGAAGGTTACATTATAGTCAATCCCTTAAGTCTGAGTTAATCCTTTCGCAACCAATCGTGCTTTATACGTGTGTATATTTCTATACATGCCAATTATTTTCTTACAAACCATTTGCTCCGTAATGCCGTAGATTCAATGGTAGCTCAACCAAGTCCCATACTTGATTGTCAACTGTTAAGCATTGATTGCATCTCAGCGTTCGTGGCTTCTAGACATTTCGTAAATTCGGGATCTGAGATTGCAGACTTGTAATTGGTAGGTTCGTCGTTAGACTCAGCTACCATAAGGACTTCAACATCGTCAAAATGCCAAAGGTATCTAGTTTCTTTACGAGTCCTGACACTTCTGCGAACGCTTGTGTTTACGCCTGATTCATTTGCAACAACAACTTGTTGTTCAGACGTTCCGACTTCATCGATGTTCGTTTGTGGTGTTCGAATCTCTTCAAGATCCATAACATTACTTCTAGTTAGTTCTACACATCATCGAGTGAACCACATTCATTAGGGTTTGATTTCTCTTCTCGCTCACGCCATTAAGCTGGCATGAGACATTCATCTCTATAAAATCTTTCATAGTGTGTTGCCTAGGGGTGGTGTGGTAGGTGTCGGCGCAAAAGCGCCCCTCCACGGGCCGACGTACATATGGTCTAACACTTCAGAAAAAACAAAATAAAAATAATTTTTATTCTAAATTAATTTTTATCTATTATACTATGAGAAGCTAAAAATGTTGAAAGTTATTTAAAGGCTCTATTTATAATCATACAACCTCTCAAATGGTCATATAGATGAATTTCCACTACACTTTAAAAACATTTCATAAATATGATCCTTAAATATCCTCCTTCCGATCATTAGATAAGACATAACAAGATATTTTCCATTGCATTATTTAGTGTCCGTATCATCATCATTACTATTTAGCTATATATATATATATATATATTCACGTTCACCGTATGTATACATCTGTTCATAATTGATGTAGACAGTTCATGAAATTGAGATAGTGGCTTCATTTTATTGTTTTGGAGATGGTGACATCACTAATATTAGCATATAAAATGCCAGGCTTTAGAGAGACCAAAACCAAATATGAACTGAATGGATGATTCACATGCTACCTTGTTATAACAGAAAATAGCTAGTTAAAGTGGCAGGTTGAATGATTAACGGGTCAAAAGGGTTGTGATGAAACAAAACGTTCTGTATAATGGGTCAAAACGGGTTAGGATGAAACAAAACGTTATGGAGAATGGGTCAAAACAGATATGGTGATTCGTAAACACTTCTTTTCTGTTTTTATAAATTAATAATGCGTTAATTATCATTAGCAACATAAATGCTATTATTTTAGTAGTTGCTTCTTTAAATAAAAGATTAAAGAGCTTCTATGCATTTTTGGGTGGTTTACGACCTCTTCGATGTGTTTAACTGTTTAGTTAACATTTTTTATTTGATCTTATTTGAGATGCAACACGACCTGATCAATTCAATCACAAACAAACGAATTAAGACTACCATGGGTAGAAAATAGACTCTCTAGAGTATAGACTATACGTGGTCGGCCAAACAAGCTTAGGTCAAAACAAGTTATTTTTACTGCATGCGGGGTCGGGTTCACCTGGATAAACTTATTTTTACATCATTTTGTTATATAAATGATTATGATCTATCTAAGAACAAAATAGATAATATATATTAATAATCTTGTCATTGATACTATATCCTAAGATATATACAAAATGAAAAAAAAAAGAATCTTTCTTTAGTTAGTTGGCTTTTAACTTATATAGTTGTACTTTTAGGCTAGTTGTTCAAGTTGTGACCCAAAAACTTGCCCTACACATACTATTTTAAAGACACATCTTGTATTATAAGTCATTAATAAACATATTTGGGTGGTTGAATGATAAGTACTAGATTGATACATAATGATACCATGAATCCATAAATCCATATTGATGCCTAGCTACAAGTACAAAAGGGTTTAGCTTTGTGAGGTTTTTTGTACTTGTTTAGAGCTTTTGATTAGATCAAAGTGCTCAGATTTTTTTTAGATCAAAGTGCTCAGATTTGATATAGTAATCTAGTAATCTAGTATTACTGTCTTAGTGCTTTCCACAGCTGATATCATGAAAAGATATGTTATTATTGTCACAAAAGTTAAAGAAAAGGGTCTTAGCTAGGTTTTGATAATATTAGTGCTAGAAGACATGTGGATTCTTTCGGTTTAAACACCATATATTAGGTAAAAGTGATTATAATTATGATTCTAGATCAACATACTTAGATTTGCCTACATGTAAGATTTGACATAAAAAGTTTGAGTAAATTTCGCTTTGAGTCTCCATTAGCTTTAGTGCTTTACCCAATTTAACTACTTAATATATCAACTTTTAATTTTTTTTTAACTATTCATGGTTTGTGGTTTAATTTATTTTTTACCCTTTGAGTGATTTTAACCAACAGAGTTAGATTTTTATTAAATGAAAGGGTACTTATAAAACTTTTATGTAAGTGATGTTATTTACTATAAAAAATAACATAAATCAATGGCCAATTATGTAAAATTAGAAAACTAAAACAACCTGTTCCACCACCACCTACACCTAAGTTTTTCTTTAATGACGTTTGAAACTAACTTTAATACCTGAGATGAGCGCTTCTGAGACTGAGACTGGATTGACTCATTTCAGGTTAGACTACCGTCCAATATGAACTACCGTCTATACTGGATTTGACACTCTATGCTTAACTCACCCAGGAACACCATCAAGGAGGAAACCACCACTTGGAAAAACCCCTTAAGTCAGGTTTTTAACTGAAGACCTCAAGGATCTCAGGCTCCTAACAACCACCTACACCTAATTCAGGTTGAACCACCACCTTCTACACCGCAATTCATCCCTGGTCATCTCCACCTACAACTACAATCTTTGGTAACCTCCATCTCCAACTTCCAACTACGCCACCATTTGTGCACCATTTTCACTATCACCACGAGTATCACAATCATATGGTTTTGTGATAAAAGAAAAATGGTGAACGGCCAGGACAAAAAACCATCATCCAATCTCCATGTTCCACCACTGTACACCACTAACGAATGATAAAAGAAAACCACCACCATCATCATCATCTTCATTTTGTGACATAAGTTTTAGAAATCCTATTTTTACAAATCGTGAATGAAGTGAGAGTTAGGGTTTTAAAGTTAGTGTGATTTAGTTATGCAAGTAGTCAAAGATGGGATGTAATGGTGGGTTAAATGAACTATGGTAATTAGATACTTATAATACACGCCGAGTGTTTAATTAAATGTCTAAGTGGAATAGAAAGCATGTAAGTAGGTGATTTTTGTTGAAATTGAGTGGAATGTTACTTGAGCTTCATTAATGATCATGTTATGGAATGGTGCCTAATGTGTCAAGTAACTATAGGCGATCAAGGAGGAGAATCAAGTCATTCATAAGGAGGTGACAATTTGAAGTTTATAGGTAACACAAGTTGTGAGTTGGAATTGTTACATGTAGTAAGTGTAGTGAGTATATGTCACTAGTTGCCTTAGAAATTCAATGACCCGTTTGGGTTAAGTAAGATGAGTTGGAGGTGAATTAGATGTTGGTTATAACATCTAAGTATTGCCAATGATAAGCATGTTAAATGACCCGTTTGGGTTAAGTTGAATGGAATTGTGTGAAAATAGTATGTACCTTCGGGTAAGATTGGGCTTATGGGTTTTATAATCCAAGTAGCGCCTTCGGCTAGAATTATGAAATTGACATGTCTTACTTATGTGTAGAAGGTTTGATGATAAAAGATATAGTATGATGGATGTTAAGATGCATATAGCCGGTTAGTTGTAAATTGTTACCGTAGCTTATGTGCAATATTATGTTCTCGAATGATAGAATTGCTAGTTATGAGAAGTAGTGGTAAAGTATGTTATTAGAATGGAATAAGATTGAGACAATAGTTGTCCATTAAAGCATGAAGGATTGTTAACGGGTGAACATGTAAGGATATTGTTTATGTAATTTCTTAACCATGTTGATTTAGTATAGATATATATGTTAAATGTGATTAAAGTTCGTGTGTAATTGTATTGTATGTTATAAACAACTTTTAGATATTTATTGTGGCTGGAAATTTTAGTTGGAAGTTGTAAAACACCAGAATGTGATTAAGTCCGGAATTGTGCATCATATAGGTAACTTTATGTAAGAATGGGTTCTCGCGCCCACGACATGAATTATTTCATGTGTCGTGACCCACAAGGGTTGCCGCGCCACACGACATAGCTGTCTTTGACCCTGGCGGCACGCGAGGGTCCTGGACTTGTTTATTTTCTTATGTTTTTCTGACCTTAAGAATGGTGTGTGAGTTATTTATTGGCAATGTCATTATTACTAATGTGTTACTGGTAATGATGAAATGTAAAGAGTAGGATGGGTGCACGTCAAGATCGAGTTGTCGTCTTGAAGAACCGAACACCGCTTGGGAGGTGTGTTTTAAAATTGATAGTGTCGTTTTAATGATGTTGCATACTCTAATATAAGTGGATGTTTAATGTTGTTGAAAGTTGTCACGTGTGAACAATGTCAATCCATTTTGAAATATGTAAATTTATAGGACGGAATTTTCTGAGATAAATTTGATAAACGTTAAATCAGTCATGTTTTAAGGGTGGGCGTTACAAAATGAAGAACATAATCAACTCGAAAAAACGATAAAATTTATTTGATCAATCGTGGAGATGAATAACTGAGTTATGAATATGACGAACATCTAAAGAACCCGCAATCTAATTCAACACAAAGAACCAAGTACATTGAGATCGACATTCACTATGTCTGGGAGAAATTTCAGCTTGGTCTTGTTCGCGTGTTGCACATACCCTCAGGTCATCAGCTTGCTAATATTTTCACGAAGGGGTTACCTTGAGTACTCTTTAAAGACTTTCATTCCAGTCTAAGCATCCGGAATCCTCCGTCTTAACCTGGGAGGGTATATTAGACTACGATATGATATTACTTGTAAATATCCATTACTATAAAGATATTAGTTCTAAATATGTCTATGCCTTATAATTATAAATATCAGGGTGTGATTAATGAGAATGTTAACGTTTTGAATCAATCTAGCTATTCTAACAAAAAGAATAAGCCTATGGACACAACATTAACTCTAAAACTTTTACTGAGTAAACCAGCTATGATGGGACCAAATAGAGCCTGATTTCATTCAATAAACTCACATTATATATTCCATAATAAACCCCACTTGCTTGCCTAAAAAACCATAAAGATCATCTAGCGCGCTTTTTGTGGTTGTACTTAATGCATGCATAGTAGTACATGTACTCGTAGACATTGTGTTTCTAGAAGTAACAAAGTGTTATAGTTATAAAAACTATTGTTGGCAAGCTGCCATATTATAGTATGTTGTTTTCATACTATGCCAACCTCACTCCAAATCTATAACTTCTTTTTTCAGAGTGGAGACTATCTTGTTTGGCCAATATATGACTTGGAGTTAGAATTATTATATAGTTTGATCCACACTTGATATATTTCTTAAAGATTTCTCAACTTTATAATATTGAATATTTGGTCATGAAAAGGCTTAATCAGTGAAGGTTTATTAGGCAACATATATGGTGCTAAAAGATTCCTTCTTAGGCTATCCGTAATGGGGCGTTATGGGGCAAAAAAAGAGCCTATAACGCCCTTGATAACGCCCCGCCCCACTACGCAGGGGCGTTATGGGGCGTTATCATGGAAAAAAAAGGGGGAGGGCGTTAGCCAGGTAACGCCGAGAAGGGGGATAAAAGCAATGATTATGGGGCGTTATGGGGGCTTTATCCACTACACCATAAAGCCCCATAAAGCCCCTTGCCCAGTCAGCGTCCACATGGCGCATAATGCCCCTTGTGGGGCTTTATGGGGCTTTAACCATTACACATAGCCTTATAGTAATGCCAATTGCCAAATGCTTTTACATAGATCAGCCAATGATGTTCTTTTTGTGTGTATGAAAGCGTCATACCTAATTGGTTGATTCAGTTGACCTCTAAACATGAAGAGATGATTCTAGCTAGCTAGACCAATCTTAGAAAACCCGGTTTAAAATGTTGTTTAAAAAGCCCAATGATTGAATAATTTAACAAGCTAGTAATATCATATATACCCCTAATAAGCGCATTTGTTGATGCATAAAGCGTATATAATGCGAGGTGACCTAATATTTGGTTGATTCGGTTCAACTCTAATCTTGAAGAGATGAGTTCAAATCATTGTTAACAAACTCGGTTTAGCTCGACACGTTCTTGACACATAAATTAGTATAAAACTATCATCAAACAACTTGCAAGTTTATAAGTATTAAAACTAGGTTCTAATCTTGAAGTTTCCAATAGTTTCTTTATTTATCATATCATGTCAACTAATGCTCACAACTTCAATGATGTTAACGTGAAGATTGCTTAAAATGTTAATTAAGTTTGCAGACTATTATAAATGACGCCGGCTATATATATTGTGAAATATATATTATGCTAATAGTAGTTTTTTTACTTGAATATTATTATTATTATTATTATTATTATTATTATTATTATTATTATTATTTACATAGACTAATTTTACATATGTCAGAAACAAACAACACATCCATCATAACTTTTTCATCTAAAGCTTATTTAAATGAGAGAGGTATAAGAAATTATATAATCATAAAAGTATAAATGTTACATTAATATTATCATCTCCACATCCTATTGTGTGTAGTGAATAACCACTAGCATATCATATCATATATATTCTTGTGAGATGGCATATTGAGATGCCAATTGAGTAGATTCTATTGTTTTTTTAAAATACTTTTGTTTGAAGATAAGTGATTCTAGTCATAAAAATGTTATCCTAAAATCTTTATTTTAGGTACTCTTGATATTGTAAAAAGGAATATCCATCCAATCATTCATTCTTAGGTTTACATCCAATTTTGTTCAAAACCCCACCCCACCTCCCACCACACATATATCATCATCATTATTTTCCCTTGTTTGGTGCCAAACCTAAGACTTCTCTTTCTTTCTCTCATTATGTGTGCTTTTTAGGTGTTGGGTGATTTTGGGTCATTCTTACTTCTTTGTTTTTGCATATACAACTTTGAGCAAAAATGGGGAGAAAGTGCTCACACTGTGGAAACATAGGCCACAATTCAAGAACTTGCACTAGTTACATTAGAGGCAATGTTAATAGCACAATTTTGCTAGGTGGTAGTGGTGGTGGTGGAGGATTAAGGTTATTTGGAGTCCAACTTGACTCACCACACTCTATGCTCATGAAGAAATGCCTTAGCATGGATTGTTTGCCATCTTCTTCACCATTACTCACTTCGGTTTCATCTTCTTCTTCTTTATCTTCCTCGCGGGTCTCCGTCAATGATCTAACCGACAGGAATCTGTCGGTTAGTTATCTCTCGGACGGTCTCATTGCCGGAGCCCAAGAAAGAAAAAAGGGTATGCAAGAATAACTATCTAACTTAAATCATGCTTGACTACTGAAATGACATGAAAAATCTCTTTATGTTATGTTAGATTGTGAATGACATGCATTTGATTGATTTCAAGATTCACATCTAGAGATAAAAGAATGTATATATTTCAATACTAACATATTGGAGGGGTGATTTTATAGGTCTCCCATGGTCAGAAGACGAGCATAGGCGATTTCTAGCCGGACTCGAGAAGCTAGGAAAAGGTGATTGGAGAGGAATTTCAAGAAACTTTGTGACGACAAGGACACCTACACAAGTCGCGAGTCATGCTCAAAAGTACTTTCTCCGGCAAGTGAGTCTTGCCAAGAAGAAACGCCGTTCGAGCCTCTTTGACTTGGTAGGTATTTATTTTTACTTAAGGTCCTCTATTACCACACGACCTTAAAAGTCAAATGGCTGTTTGAAAATGCTATTTGCTATTTTCAAACAGCCGTTTGTAGATTGAATTCCAGATACTCTTTTACATATCATTTGTTACTTTTTTGTAACTAACCCATGTTGTTTCTTGATAAAGAAATGAAAAATGTACCTAAAGTTGCTATCTTGGTGCTCATAGGTGAGGGACACCAGCAACAAGAATGTGCTACAAAATCAAAAAATGAACTTTAACACCAGTCACACAAGCTCATTCGATGAAGAATCCGAGGACCATAACAACAACAATCTTTCTTTGATTGATTTCAGTTCTCTAAAACAAGAGAACATGTACTTCAATCCAACTAACAAATCCTATGAAACATCATCAATATGTTCAAAGATGCACACTTCTGCAAGTGATCATACTCTTGATTTAGAACTTACACTTGCTGCTCCAACCCAAATGGACCAAAACCAGTCATCTGCAACCTCTCTCAAACTTGGTCCCATCATTAGTGTTATTTAGGGTTGAATTTGATCCTGACATTAATTTTTCCTATGTTGGTTGATTGTTGAATAATCTAATTATCAAATGTTGTAGATATTTCCTGAGTTTTCAGACCTTTGATATGAGTCTGGTACTCCAGTTAGATAATATTTTTGTAACTACAAATTAAATATATATGTATGTACCCTATTAAATTAGAAGAAAATCAAGAGAATAATATTTTTGGGTATGTGATTATAGCACATGCTACGTAAGAGAAGATTTTGTTATTTTGTGTATCTACTTTATGTTTGTATATCATCATAAATGTTTTGAAATTTATGAACATTGATGATCACTTTCTGTTGATATAAATTAGATGCAAAAGAAAAGGTAAATACTTGACCAAAGGTTGTATGAATAAAAGAAGTAAAAAGTATGTCAAGTTTGTAGTGGTATTTCTAGGGGTACATGAATATAAATTAATTAATTATACAATAATTAATTTATGCATTTCATTGTTATATATCGTGCAAATAGAAACTCATGTTGTTAATTAGATGTAAAAGAGAAAGTAATCAAATATGAAGTAGACAAGTAGTTGTATGTTTTTTCTAAAATTAATAACGGATAATCTTTCATAATGATATCCATATCATGAGCCCATTGTTTATTGGAGAAATTAGATCCCATCATTGTCAATACCTAATTCTTCTTCCGTCATGAAACACGAAGTTTAATTAAAATTTTAGTTGCCGATTTTAGACCAGTTTATTTAGTAGAAGTTTTGTTCTCTGAACTAAAGATTCTTAATTTAAACCTATATATTTATATATAGTTTGTGAAGTAGCTTATGAATAAAAATAGGATATATTTGTTGTTTCAAGAAAATTCATAAATTTTTAGCTGTTCAATCACAAACAAACCATACATATATAAGTTTTGTAAGAACAAATATGCAAATTATATTATGAAAATGTATATGATATATAAATCAAAGATCCTCATTATATATGTTGGAAACCAACAAAGTGAATCGTAGCGACTCTTTATGAAAGAGTATATTATTTGGCATATAAGTATAAAGAGTATATTATTTGGCATATAAGTATTATGACGATTGTATAGTTTATATGAGTGAGAAAATATGTTAATTTGTTGCGACTCTTTATGAAAGAGTATATTATTTGACATATAAGTACTTCCTAACAACTTGTAACTACATTTATAGTCATTTCTTTTTTATTTATTTAAGTAACCCCTAATAAACTAACATGTTTTAATGATATTAAAATCACCAACAATAAATTAGTAACATATTTATTCATTTTTTATAAAAGATACAAACTAAAACTAAGACGATATATAAAAAAGCGATTGCGAATTTCTTTTTATGCATATAATCTACCGAGTTGAATGATAATTAAGCGTGTTTTAGTCCTTACTTTGAAAAGCTAATCAACCCAAAAACTCGAATGATAATTAAGCGTATTTTGGTCCTTACTTTGAAAAACTAATTAACCCGAAAACAACGGGCACTTAAATTTGGAATTTTATGAAAGAAAAAAAAAAGAAAATGATGTTGAAAAAACAAAAGCATGACAAGATCGATGATACAATGTAACAAATGTACGTTTTGAGTCCTCGGATTTAGACAAGAATTGGGATGTCATATGCATACATCGAAAGAAATGGACCACTTCAACAAGGAATTGTACCTTTGCTTCAGAATTTATTCATTAGCTGGCCTGCAACTAGGCGCTATTGAGATTAAGACCAAGAATTGATATGTGGACCTTCTTAGAGGATGAAGACAAGATGTATAGGCTCAATAAATCTGAGAAAAGATCTTAGATGGGTCTAGAGGAAGCTTTTGTCTCCTTATAGTTCAATCCTACATGATAATAAACAAGGATAAAAGAAAGATAGGTTTTAGAGGATTAGAGCCAGGATTGAAAATGATATGATAGATGCGTTTAACTTGGACAAATTTGTTGATCAATTTGGTTAAACTTGAAATCTAAATCATTTGGGTAAGTTATCAAATCTGATAACATTTAAATTCATGTAACCAAAATGGTATATCCGGTGTTTGACTTAGTTTTCGCTTTTGCATATGGTTCGTAGAGGGACACACGGATCACTTCTCAATATGATTAGACAACCTTTGTGTTTCTTTGTGCGAGGCCCATAACGTCAAGGTCGCAAAACGAAAGCCTTATCAGTTGATCAAGGTCCAGCGTCCTATTTAACGTGTCGAAATAGGTTATTGCGGCTACGTCGTCATGCCATCACGCAACGTGGTTAGCGTGGAACACCCCACCCCCCCCCCACCCACCCCCCCCCCCCCCTCCGGACGCCCTTACGCAGTTTTGAGACCTTTGCTTGTACTACTTCAAGCGATACCCCACACCTCAATTTTCATTTTACACCGTGTGATTTATAGTTTCATCCCATGTAAGCTGTAACGGATTTTTTTTTTCTCAGGAAACAACAATTACACCGTTTTTTTCGGAAAAAAAAACAATTTTTAACCTATAAATACCATTATATTTCACAATTTTCATACTACAATTCTCTAAACTTTCTCTAACTTTTTCTTTAAAATTCTCTACTCAAACTACCATAAATGTCTTAAGACGGTGTGGATGCCTCTAGAGGAAGAGGACTTGGTCATTTCTTGGCGTGTTTCAATTTGGATGAGCCCATAACCCCTCATGAAAATAGGTTGTGGCAGCGAGTTACCATCTGGTTTCGTGCGCGACATTTATAGTTTAAAGACGATTCAGTTCACTAAATCGGTTCTAAGTGGCGTGAAATGAGAACGAGAATGAAAAGTTCCACAACATTTACAATAAATGTACAACAACCATTTATAGTTTAAAGACGATTCAGTTCACTAACTCGGTTCTAAGTGGCGTGAAATGAGAACGAGAATGAAAAGTTTAACGGTATTTACAATAACATGTACAACAACCGTGAAAACAGTTTTTTTTAATGATAATGATGTTTTGACGATGACTTAAGATAGTTACTTACCATTCCACCGAAGGTAAAGATTTTGAACATCTCGCAGCTTAGCTCGTGGCTAAAAATCATTCAAAGTGGCCAAGCTAGTTTATTTAGTTTTTTGTTTATTCTATTTTAATGTGTTAAGTATTTGAATTTTATTTTAATTTCTTGAGTTGTAGCTCATTTCGGAGCAATATTTAAACTTTATGAACTGATCTCATTAATTACAACTAGCGATGCAGTTACACGTATATGAATATCAAATAGGCGTAACTACATCGTCCACCACTAGTTAATGTGGTAATTCATAAAAATTTGGGCCTCTCAGAAACGAGTCCGGACTCGATAATTATGTAATGTAATTTTATTTTGAAAAAATTACATATTTTGACCTTTAAGTATGCCTACTTTGCATCTTTTAACCTTTATCTTTTTTTGTTACATTGTGTGTCCTTTAACTTTTTTTTCGTTCACCTTTTGTCCTTTACGACGGATTCTGTTAAAATCCACCGTTAAATGAAGGGTATTTTTGTCTTTTTACATTTTGGGGGTATTTTTTTAAGTTAACTAAAAATGAGGGTGTGTTATATAAATATCTCTTTTCTTTTTCCTTTGTTTTGAAATCAGAAACAAAAAAAAGAGAAAGAGAAGGCGTCGCCAATTCCCTCTCTCCCGACCCCTGCCCTGCCGGCGACCTTCAGCAACCGGCCATCTCCGACGAACGATGAATCCAGCGAATCCAGTTCCTGGTTGCAAGCATCGCCCTTTTCATCACTTCATCCTTTCTCTTTCATCGAATCCAGCGAATCCAGTTCCTGTACAGATCAAAGCCGCAGCGCGATGCCCTTATATATCCAAGAATAATCACCTGTACGATAAACCTAATTGTTCATGGAGATCAAGGAAGACGGCTTCTTGCGATTTCGAAAAGGTGTGCGAGACCAGGTCTCCGATTGGAGCGGTTTCTTCTCATCGATTGTTTGTCGTTCAAGCTAAAAAATATATCCATCGGTAACACACCGGAGAAATTATTCCGGGAGAAATCCACCACTTCAAGCAGCGAGCATGACTTCAAGCTCTCGGGAACAAATTCGGGGAAGAAATCCACCACCTCCGTCGCTACCTTCGGCACTCCGGTAGCCTGACTACACTCCACCACAACATTCGAAACTCTGACGGTCTCGTGTTCTTCAATCGATTCCCCCAAATTGGGATTTCTCAACGAAGCAAAATCGTGATTCCCCCAAATTGGAATTTCAAGAGAAAGGGGGAGAAGAGACCGAGCACAAAGAAGGGGAAAAAAAGAGCTCGGGAGGCATGGATTCACCACCAGGAAGGAAGGGGAAGGAAGGTGGGTCAGAAAACCGAAGGTCGCCGGAACATTCCGCCGGAGATGGGGGCTGCTGTCTCTCTTTCTTTTCACGATGAACAGTTAGGGTTGGGGGTGATAAAGAAAAAGAAAAGAGATATTTATATAACACACCCTCATTTTTAGTTAACTTAAAAAAATACCCCCAAAATGTAAAAAGACAAAAATACCCTTCATTTAACGGTGGATTTTAACAGAATCCGTCGTAAAGGACAAAAGGTGAACGAAAAAAAAAGTTAAAGGACACACAATGTAACAAAAAAAGATAAAGGTTAAAAGATGCAAAGTAGGCATACCTAAAGGTCAAGATATGTAATTTTTTCTTTTATTTTTATGTAATTTTTAGTAAAAATGTGGTTTTTTATTAGTATTTTTACTTTTAACCCTAAATTTTTAATTTTAAACCTAGAGTGAATAAGTATTTCAAAATTATGATTGACTGAAATGGAATAAAAGATAGAGAGAAAACTAATGTCACAGTAAGTTGAGAAATTAAAGGATTGTCAATCGAATGTACATGGAAATGAAATGGACAAAGGATTGAAATTGATTATTACAATTCCATTATCATGTGGAAATGAAATAAATTTTTCGTGTTTTTAATAGTTAGTAAAAACGAAATAATAAAATACAAAGTAACAACATTTTCATTCAAAACTAAGATTTTTATTTTATATTAGATATTTTTTAATTTTTAATAATAATTTTAAATTTCATGTTGAAAATAAATAGGCCGTCGTTAAAATGACAGTAACTCCGTTAAAAAAATTTCACTTTATGATTATTGGCATCACGGTGGCCTCTTATGCATGTGGCATGTTTTTGATGTGTGTGAAGAAAAGTTTTCAGAAAACAACTATACAACCAAAAAATTCTTCTACAATCGGGTAAAAAACATTTATTCATAGCATCAAAACATACAAAAATCTTAAAATTACCTCTATGTTTGAGCTCAGTCATCCAAAACATGCCACATAAGACGCAAACGTGATACATTGTCATCAAAAAGTGTTCTTAACGGATTCAGTGTCATTTTAACGACAGTTTGTTTATTTCCAACATGATTAAAAAGATGTTTATTGTAGAAAAAAAGAATTTGGATTATTATCGGCAAATAACAAATAGTTGGGATTATTAAAATCTAATTTTCCTAAAATAAATTATTAACTTGATAAATCTTATAATACATAAAAATAAATATATCTAACGAGATGTTTACCCCCACACGCGTTGCTGCGGGGGTTGAATTTGTATACTGAACGAAAGTAAAAAAAAGTTAAGTGGTATAAAACGTAAAAGTTTAAAACTCTCGTGGTGAAAGTATAAAATTATAGAAGTATATTAAAAACGAAAGTAAAAAAAATTAAAAGTTTCGTGGCCAAAGTAGAAGACAAAAAAACTTAAAACAAAAAAGAAACTTTAAAAGTTAGAGGGTTAAAAGATTAAGGATCGAGTATAAAACATAAAAGTCTAAAAGTCTTGTGGTGAAAGTATAAAACTATAAAAATATACTAAGTTAAGTGGTATAAAAAACGTAAAAGTCTGAAAGTCTCGTGGTGAAAGTATAAAACTATAAAAGTATATACTAAAAACGAAGGTAGAAAAGTTAAAAGTTTCGTGGCCAAAGTAGAAGACAACAAAACTTAAAACAAAAAATGTGTTTAAAAGTTAGAGTGTAAAAAAGTGAAGGGTATAAAAACGTAAAAGTTTAAAAGTCTTGTAAGGTAAGTATAAAACTATAAAGATATACTAAAGCCGAAAGTATAAAAGTTAAAAGTTTCGTGGCCAAAATAGAAGACAACAAAACTTAAAATAAAAAAAACTTTAAAAGTTAAACGTTACAAAACGTAAGGGTATGAAACATATGTTGCCAAACTATGAAAACCAAAAGTTTACTATTTCTTTAAAAAGAAAAAAAACAAATTATAAAAGTTTAGGGTAGAAAACGTCAAAACACAAAAGTCACGTGACCAAAGTTTGAAAAATAAAAAATTTACTATTAATCTATGAAATTTCATTGTATTATTAATAAATGGTTAAAAATTAAATCTAAATAATTATACGGTCCGGTTTGGTTTATACGCTTTGAGAATTCCGAAACCGCAAGTCAAACCATTTGTTACAGTTTTTGAATATTGACAACCGAATCCAAACCATCTAAGTTTAAAACCGATCCGAACCGGTTTGAAACCAAACAGTAAACACCCCTACTCCGTACCAAACACCACCTAACTATATTGAGGATGCCACGTTGTTATAATTAGACGTCTATCAATATCAATATCAACATTTTAATTCTTCTATAATTATTCGGCCAATCTTTTACAAGAACTAATCGTAAGGCACAAACATTAACCCCATTTGACAAATACCCATATGTGAAGTACGAACTTGACTCATTAGAATTTACGACTCTCATTAAATCTCTTATTGTTTGATTGTCATCTTCTTGAATGCACACTTTTAAGAAACAGTGACCCAAGACAAACAAAAACCTTAGTCTCCTTCACGAAACGTTTCTTGGTTGTCTTTTCTATAACTTTATTTTCTTGTGTTTGTTTCTTCATCTTATGTATCGCCATTTGTATTCACATATTTTTGTGTGGAGGATACTGATACACATTTGTCCCAAACAATAAAGTGAAGATGTAAATGAATCATTCATGAGTTATTCCATATTATTGTTGGAAGCTTTGTATTTTTTAACGGAGGGGAGAATTGAATGGAGAATGAGTGTTTATGAGAATACTTGTTTCAGTATATAATTTATGTTTAACTATTAGGGTTTTATGGCTCAGTTAGAGAGAATTTGCCTTTTTGAAGCATTATTTTGGGTCAAAACCGGTTTGAGCAAAAACCGGTTTTCAAGTGGCACATGTCGAACCGTCGAAACCGGTTTGGACCGGTTCCTACGTTTAATAACTTTTTTTTAATCATTGTATAAGCTAATAAAACATATCTTTTATCGAATTCAAACTTACAACATTACAAGCACAAGTTGTTCGAGATAGATAGGTTACAAAGATATATGTTTTTTTAAATGAAAATATGAAATGATAACTCAATTAAATGTTTATGTTCAAGTTTATTCCGTTGCTGTCGCCGCCGTAGCTCGATCTTTTGCTTGTCGTAAGTCGGCTTGTTCTTCTTCATTGGAAAAGTGGAACCAAATCCCCCGTTACTATCTCGTCTTCATGTACCGCCAACTCCGCTTCGATTTCACCTTCAAGCTTAGACACGTTTTGTACACGTTCCAGTGCGTCTAGGTGATCCTTCAAGTAAATGCAAACCTCTAGCGTCTCGGAAGTTAGCCTCACCTTCCGGATAGATTAAACCCTGCCTCATCAAAATGTACACCGGGACGAAAATTTCTTGATTTTGGTGTAAAATGTCTACCGGAGTAATTTTGTTCTTCCGAAGTAATATTTACCTCGGGATAGTAACTTTGGCCGTCGAGGTAAATTTTACCTCAGGAGCCCATTTTCTTTCTCTAGGAGCAGACATTCTCCTAGGATTCATATTTTCATGAGATCTTGTGGAAACATTGTATCCCAAGTCCTCATAATCATTGGTTTTAAAATAAATTGGTCTTTGTTTGCCAATAGATCATGTTTGATTGATTGAACTCCCGGAGTAATGTTTTCCCGGGTGTTCAAAATTTCTTCCGGAGTAAGATTGGTCCGGATGAATTGACCCTTTAGAATTGTTTTTCTTGTTAACAAGATGATTATCACCATCAATCTGTGGTTTCATTGAACTCTCTATTTTTTTGACTGTTTGACTTTTGATAGTTTGACTAACTTTAAAAAATGGATTGTGATAATAATCAATTGCAACATGACCAATTTTTTCACAGATGATGCATTCCTCTAACACCTTGGCTTCAGGAATCTCATCATGTTTTTGAGAAAAAGTAACTGATGGTGTTTTCTTGTTTTTAATAGGAAACGGTTATGAATCAACCAATTCAGTATTTTCCTCGGAATTTATTTTCTTGAGATTTTTGACATTTGTTTCACAAGTGCTAGCTAAGTGTGGTTTAACAGTTTGTGTGACTACATTTTCTGGCTCAGCACCTTCTCACTTTTAGTTGGCAAAACAGGTGTCTCTTTAGAAATTACATTAACAAATTCAGTTATCGGGTCAGGAGTGAGTTGAACATTTGAATCTATATTTTTAACTTTTTCAACACACTCAGTATAGGAAACTGTGTGAGTGACCTTGTTATCCTAGTCCCGTTATTGTTCTTATTTCCCTTTTCCTTATGATTTTTCCATAGCTTAAGATGTTGTTCATTATTAGCTTGAATTTTCTCACAGTCAGCAATAGTATCGGAAATTTTGATTTTAATGATACTCAATTCAGATTTGACATCCTCACATTCTTTGTTTACAAGTTCTAACTTTGAAAGAAGGTCTTTAATTTGAGTAACAAGATTGGTTTTATCATGTTTAAGAATACTAATGCTATTAATTGGTTCCTCAATCTTGTTATTGTAAGCAATGTCAGCATTTCTAGAGTATTCTTTTATTTCCTTAAGGCTAGCCATTTCCTTAAATTAAACCACATTGTGCTTCCTATAGCTTTCAATTTGCTCTGTACACGTAGGTGTACAAAGCAAAGAAAGTACTTCAGTGGGAATTTCAATGTTTACCTCAGGGTTCGAAGAGGTATCATCAGTGGATGAAACTAGAGAGTTATCAGCAAAGGGAAACTTCCTTAGCGATCAACACATGATTGATGGGGGCATACTCTTGCATGATATCTTCCCAATCAACACAACTTGTTTGGTTGTCAACAACAGCAATAACATGGTTTTGAGAGTTTGAACTTGGTATAGGAGCATAAAGACCCTCAGATGATGCATTTGATGATTGTGGCTTTGAGTATGCATTTTGAGGTCTTGAGTATTTGCTTCCTCCACCATGGTTCATACTCTCCCTTCTAGGTTGTTTGCATTCCTTGAAAAGTGTCAAAGTTGGTGACAATTGTAGCACTTGGCTTTACCTTTGTCCAAACCAATTTGGGCGCCTCTATCTCCATTGTATTTTGATAAATTATTTGTTGTTATTTAGTCATTTTTTTACATATTAAAAGTATACAGTAGTGTTATTTTACAATTGTATCTTTCAAAACTAATCTTTTAGACAAAAACATAATAGTGAAAACACAATAACGCATTTGAAAAAACATACTTTTATATTTTTATATCTAATGTTACTATACTCATTTTAAATATAGAAATGCTCATTTTTATAGTACATTTTTAAAATAATAATTTTATATATAAAAGTTATGAACGTTTAAAGAAAACGATATATAAGTTAATAAAAATCACTAATAATGAATAGACTAAAATGCCCTTAGATGAACTTTTTCTACACTTTGAATCTTAACTTCTATTCAATCAATGATCCACTTAATTTTAAGTAAAACTCATTCTTTTTTATTTTATCATTGTTTAATAAATTAATTTATTATTATTTAATCATTGTTTTTTACATATTAAAAGTATATCATAATGTTATTTACAATTATATATTTCAAAACTAACCACTTTAGGGAAAAAAAACGTAATAATGAAAACACAATGACTTGGAAAGAGGCACAATGACTTATTTAAAAAACTTAATATAATGTTACTATACTCATTTTAAATATAAATTTCTCATTTTCTAAAAGTAATTTTGTAAATATAATTCCATATATAAAAATTATGAACTGATGAGAGTATATTTTGTAACACTTTTATATATTTAATTCTATGTTTTTATTAGTTACAATATATTAATTCTCATTATATTTTCTATGGTTTGTGTTTCGTGTGCTTGGAGATAAAAAGTTTTAAATGTGGAGTTATAAAGGGTTTTTAGAAGCTTTGGATAAATAAATAATAAAACCCGAGCTTTGTGATGAATGCTTTAAAAGTGCATATTATTTATTATTAGTTATCCCCTGAACACACCGAGCTGATATAAAAGATAGTGATCTAAATAGTTTTGGTGTTTGGTGTGTTATGGTATTTATGAGCTTAATTTACTATTCTTAAGTTAAACACTAATTTTACTAAATGATTTAAGCTATAATTAATTTTGCCAATTAGAAAGAAAAATTTAGAAATATGTGGTCTGATGTGAATTTCGTGAACCAGGGGAAAACAATAGATCGCAGGTGGGCTTAAAGATCTTAGTGGGCTAAAGGAAAACAAGACAAATGATTTGGACCATCATTCACGACTTGAAAGTTGGGCTGCGAGACAATTCTTGGAATGCATCAAATTTAAGGGCAATTGGCGTTGGATATAAATAGAAAAAAGAAGGCAGAATTTGGGGGGTTCGAAAGTCAGAGGCTGTGACGGCAGCCTCTTTGGCTGCTGTTCATCGAAGACAGAAGACAACAAATAAGTTTACTTTTCTGAAATACTATTCTAAGTTCGAACGAAGGAGAGCATCAGAGATTTTGGTTTGGTTATTTTTATTTGTTCATTGTGAAATTTATTTGGTGTGTTTAAATATTATAGTTGATTTTTGTGATGACCGATTTGATGGTGACAGCATCTATTTTGTTCGTCATGATTGTTGGCTAATTTTCTTTAACTGCCTTTGGTGAATGGTTGTGTAAAATCGTTCTTTTCTTAACTGGTTAATTGCTAATTGTTCCGGAATCCTTGCAACCGTTGAGCACCCGCATGCTAAATTGTTTAATCTAACTAGTAACCTAGGGTTTTAGTGGTCCACTGTTTAATGATCTAGCACTTCTTGCGGCAGGACTAATCAGCCCATTAGAAATTTAGGTTATTAGGTCAAGGAAGCAATTGGGGACTATGTCTATGTAGTATTAGCAATTGATTAGGTTTTGCCCAGATCGGTAGCCAACCAGGATCCAAAAGTAGTTAACTTGTGTCATAAGTAATTTATTTAGTAGTTTTAGTTAAGTTGCTAGTTTACTTCCAATTCAAGCAAAACAGCCAAGTGGCAATTTTAGTTAATTCCTTAGATTAAATTAGTTTAGTTTAGTTTAGGGCAATCTAGGTTAGTGACAGTAATCTAGATTTAGGTAGTTAATTTAGTTAGGTAGTTAAAATCACTAGTGACCACTAACTCTCCTGGATTGATACCCGACTTACCCTATCTATAGGTTTAAGTTTAGGATTATTTGTAGCGGTCTCGACACCCGTTATCATGAACGTTCAAAAAATAATACAACTTAATAAATATTAAGTTAATAATAATTGATAGACTAAAATACCCATACGTAGTGTTCAAAAAATAATACAACCTAATAAAAACCAATAATAATTGATAGACTAAAATTATCTTTACATCAACTTTTAAATCTTAACTTCCATTCAGAGCATTCACAACGTACTTCTTTATCCTTATCCCTATAATTTATACATTTATTATTATTTTTTCTATTTCTTTCATTTACAACTACAATTAAATTTTATTATACATTTATCATTACATTTTATCTCTTTTCAAATCTCAAATTTTAAGGATTCAATTTTTTTTTCTCAAATATAGAGATGAACAATAATTTTTTTCTCTCTTTTACTCACAAACATTCAAACTAAACCTCAAATTTTAAAATTTACATTCACATATTTATAGATTTGGATTCTGAATGCTCTCAATCAATTATCCACTTTTAAGTAAAACTCATTTTCTCACCAGTGGTGAGTTTTCTCCTGATGGGGGTTGGAGATGATCGGGTGGATGATGTAATGTCCACATCAGTGATTTAAATTTATCGTTAAAAAAAAGTAAAACTCAATTTTTATCTTTTTCTGTCCAATTAATAATACATCCTTTGATATAAAGCACAAGTATTGGGAGAGAGTATAATCTATCTTATCATTGCTATGGATTTATATGTAGGTGTACGGTGTCCAATGGTGTCACCATCAATCTATCCAAGACTTATCCCATATCTTCTAATGATCTTGGCAAATTGTTCACGCAATTTTCTAAATTTCAATTCATAAATAGTATGAAATTAAATTAAATATAGGATAAATTGGACAAAACATCCTGCTATAACAAAGCTAGAGAACTCAGTTTGCAGGGAAAAAGCAATTTAATGTTACCGTACCTTTTCTGAAAGGACAAAATGGTCCTCACAATATTAGGTTGACACCTTTTATCACATTTATGGATAGACACTCTCAAGTTTCAACTTTCAACTTTCAACTATCAAGTGAGTGGTTTTAATTACAAAACGTGAGCATATCCCATATATGCATATGAAATTAAAATCAATATATATAGATATATATTAATATATAGATTGATTACATAGTTACTCCTCTAAATTCTTTATTTTAGCTTCAGTTAAAGTGGATTGGATGGCACGTTTGACGTTCTTATCATTATCAAGGGAAACTTATACAGCAGCTACGTCATCATTATGTCACCACTCTAAAAGAAAACCAGTAACTACGGAAAACCTTCAAAGTCATGATAGAACATGTGATATCAAAATGCCCAAACTCTAATCTTTATTCTCTATATCATTGAACCAAGATGCCAATTACAACTAGTGGGCTCAGATAAACACACTTTATATTTGAAGGTGAGCTTGAAATGGTTAAAAGTGAAAAATCATTTAAAGTTGGAATGTAAAACATATGAGACTAATGTTTCATAGCTTGCCCATTGCTACCAAACTCAAAATCTAATCAGTGTGTGTCTTTATTGATTTTGGTGGAGTGGATATTCCTTTACCCTCAAATATGAAGGTAAAGGGTTCAAATGACACCCGATACATAAATATAAATATTATAGAGATGGGTCAGAAGTTTTACCACAGTGGGCCTTTGGGCGGTGAGTTTCCTCTGGGATGGACGTGCAACATAAAGGGTTCTGGTTACTTGCAGGGGGTGGAGAAATAACCAAAATCCGAATAAACCGACAAACCGAACTGTATCCATATCCGAATTGTGAATTCGGTTTACACTTCGGTTATGGTTTTTGGCTATGGTTTTTGGTTATGTTTTAATCGGTTTATTTGGTTTATTCGGTTATCCGTTTAAACCGAATAATATATATATATATATACATATATATATATATATATATATGGAGAAAATCATTTAAGAATAATTGATTTTGAGAACATTTGAGAACCTTTCCAAGCGACTAGTTTATATATATGGAAAACCTCTCATGAATTATAGTGGTCTCCATCTGAAATTAGTGGTTGAGATTTGGTTTCTCAAAAGTTCTCAAAATAAAAAGTTTTCATTTGAACATAACCCTATATATATATACATATACATATATAGGGGAAGGATATAATGAAAACCTCTCCGAGTTTGGAAAACCGTGAAAACCAAGCTAAAACGTCCCTAAAAAGATTTTTTTTCTTCAAACTTTTTAGTGATTCTATGCGTTAATACAAGCCCAATGGTGAAAAAAATCAAAAAAACGCCAAGTAGGTTTTTTTTTAAAAAAGTTTCTGAAATCTGACTTTACGTCATGTTACATATGTAAATTACCCCTTTTACATATGTAAACTACCCCTGTTACATATGTAACATTACCCTGTTACATATGTAACATTACCTTGTTAATGTCACTTATGTAACATTGGTTATAATTTTTTTTTTAAAAAAAATACTAGGCGTTTTTTTTTTTAAAAAATTAAAAAAAAATTACTATGCCTTTTTAAATAAATTTTCTTACATAAAGGGTTTTTTTTTAACTTAGAGAGTCACCATAAAAAAATCGGAAGAAAAAACGAATTTTTTAGCTTAGTTTTCACGGTTTTCCAAACTCGGAGAGATGTTCATTTTATCATTCTCCTACATATATATACTAGTCTTTGATACCCGTGCATCGCACGGATGGCGTTTAATAAATACCAAAGCTAATAGTAGATCACTTCAAAAATTTTATTAGAATTAGGTAAAACCCAACTAAATACATTCGTTAAATTAGGTAATTAAAAACCTTCAAATTGCCAACTTACTAAACGACTTTTTATATATCCATTCATGTTAAATTACAGGTTCCGCAATAATGTTTTCATTAAGCCCGCCGCCATTAGTCCGAACATTACAACAACACCATCCCATTGAAACATCATCATTCTTCGGTGGTATATATTTTAAAACGTTAAAAGAACATGTGTTAGTTTTACCCATTTCCCCTATCAATCAAAACCGACCAAGAACATACTTTTGATGCAAAATTGTTGGCAATCGCATCACCGTAATTAATGCCCTTCATATTATGTTTAATGAATCATCTCAATATTTTGGTTTAGTTATACATTTGACACCGAAGTATCATTGTTTTCACTTCCATAAACAACCTATTACAAAAAATTATACGAAGTTGACGTTTATGAAACCATAAAGTGCATAAAAATAGAAGATGATTATTTGTTATAATTAAAAATTATTAAATAAACTCTAACATAATATGACATTTGTACCAAACACTTTAATTGACACATTAATACAACCAAAATTAAGACTAAGTTCTTTTAAAACCTTGTTTTAGGTGAAATCTCTTTTCCTTTGCACTTGTCATTGATACATTTGTATATAATATGCTCTTTAAAAGAACCAGAAAAATATATATATTATGCATCTACTTGTCACTGATACATTTGTATCAAACACTCGGGTGTTTGATTCCCTACTTTAAAACATAATAGATGTTCAATCGGTATTAACTCAAACCAGATGTTCAATCGGTATTAAGGTTCTGCATTAGAAAATAGAAACCAAATTCAATCAGTATTAAGCTGCATTGATCTGTCATATGTTTTTATAATATTGGTTTAGGCTATCTGTTGCAAGTTTCAGCGAAAATATATAAGAAGTCTGGCTGGTGAGAAGTTAATTGGGTGGACTTCTAAAACTAACTTATAAATACAAAAAATGTTGCCATGAATATTTATCTGTTACCTCCTTTTATGGCATAAATATTTTGACGCCCTTCACAACGACATCCTTCAGAGCATCCAACATTAGCCTATTGAGATGAAATCAATTAATACAATAAAACATGATTGCAGGGGAAAACAAAGAGCATCAAACATGAACTGAGCCATATTTACCTGATAACATTCACAATACTTTTCACGTACATTGACTTCTTGAAGTTGCAACCCCTTTCCCTACTTGTAAATAATAAGATAAAGAGAAACAAATGAACTTAACTCACCTCCATCTGAAAAGTAATCCAATTAGAAACATAAAGAAGCACAAACATCAATACATCAATAGATGTTTGTAAGAAAAAGAGCCTATGAACTGAACAATAATTTAAGTTAACCACCATGTTTTTAGAATCTAGTGTTTTAGACTGAGTTTACTAAACCCAAAATGATGTATGATCTCACCACACTACATTGTGACACATCTACTAATTGAGAAAGAAAAGATGATCAACCCCGTCCCCATCAACCATCCAAATTGAATCTGTTGACCATCTGAATTGGCAAAGCTTTTCTTGAATCCCCTTCTTGCTGTTGTTATTGATGTAGATGCTTCTATTGTTGGGGCCGGTGTAGGACTGCCCTCTAACGGGTCACAGTCTCCAAATGTCATTTGTGGCTGTAAATAAATTCAAAAAATTAATTTTGTTATAAAACGTTACCGCGCTAATATGTTGTGTTTGATTAAACAACTAAGTTTACAATTTTGATGATTCCAGCATATGATACTATTCCAGCATATGATACTGTTCATTTATGAAATATAAACACACAATGAATTAAAACGTGTAATGATTTCATTTTGATTGTATTGTTAAGCACGTTGGAAACAAATACGTGTTAACTAACATGTATGCCCGGTTATTATATCCCTTTATATACACATGACATTCATCCATTTGAAACTAAAAATTGGTTATGAGTACCGCCTAAAAATGTTGCAATACACATTATTCAAATGCTTTAAATTTTAAAAACAATAATCTGATTAATTAATCTAAACAGTGGGATTTATATACACTATGTATTCTCCCCATTCTTCTCCGCAGAAAATAATCTATTACTTAATTAATCTAAACAGTCAATTTATTTCATGGTCATGGTTAAATTAAATGTAAAAGAAGGGATGATTACCACAATAACATAGTCTCATATCACCGAATTTCTAAATTACAATAGAACGACATAAATTGAAAGCAAGCTACCATGCAAAGGTTTGTCATAACAAATTTCTATGAAATCTATCTTTCTTAAATAAATCTTTAAAAACCTAAATCGTAATTCATGTGTGCTAACTATCTTGAAGTTGTTTTCCTAAATCGGTACTCGGATGTATTCAGTCATGGATCCGCACCTTCAAGAAGGAAAAAAAAACTTCTAAGCAAATTTGGTAATGTTTAGCAGCTTACTTGAGCTCCACAATTCAACAGAATACGTTTAGTAGAGAAGGCACGGTCCTCTTTTTCATTATAAACTACCTGATATATATCAATTACACAAAAGTTAGGTTTCCAAATTTCCAAATCGATTCAAAGTTTCATCTATAATTGTCTTAAACAGTTCAGCCGGTATTCCATTCTTCCATGAAATGTAACATTTCAAATTTTGGACTGTCACTATAAAATGCAATGCATTCTTTTTTAAAGCATTCATTTCAAATTACGTATTCATTAAATTTTGAATTATGTAAAAGCCAAAAAACTTGAAACAAATTTGAATTTTAAACCCCAGGTTGAAGAACGAAAAAATACTTAAAATCATCAAAAATGGACCTGAGGTTGCATAACCTGTTCAAGAATCGGACATTCTTAAAAAAGAAGAGTGATTTCTACACCATGAACTAATTTCGTAATCTCGATATTTGAATCAAAATAGGAATCAGGAGATAATCACTACATATATATTCTCTTCCTTAGACCAAATATAAGGTGTTCTTCCTTATCTTTTTTAAATTTACTACTACTTTTGTACGTAAGATACCTACTCCTTACCTGCATATTCTAGAAACCAATAAATTGCAACATTAATCCATGAATCATGAACACCATATTCTTTTAATCTGTACAGAAACAACAAAACAAAATTTCTTTTACTCTGTACCTACTACTTTCATATGTTCAAATGAAAGCAGTAACAAAAAATGAAAGCAACAATACCTATACACCGAAAATCAAGACATAGCTATGAAAAGAAAACACCAAAATCTCATTAATCAGTAGACAAAGCCCCAACATAACTGAAGAAAACACCTATATTACATTAATCAATAGATAAAGCCCCAAAATAATTGTACGAATGGTATCTCTCATCTTGAGAGTAGAGAAAGGAAATATATATACATGTAATATCTGAAATCATAGAAAAACAATAATGGTTTGTATCAAAGAAGATAATAGAAGAACCATAAATCTGATTCACCTGAAGGGATCCGACGATCTCAAACTTAGAAGGACATCCTAATACCACCTTATTATCCATTTGTCGAGTCAACGGTTTCAATTAACATCTGATAGCCAAATGATGCATTTTAGAGTTGATAATCGGAATGAAAAAAGAAAACAGAACCCCTAAAACGACTTTAATCGATTGAACTAATTGAATGGGTTTATAGCAAAGTGGGTTATGAAGAAGATCGTTTTCAATCGGCGATTGCGACCAATCTTGGATGGATGATAATCAGTTTCGTGATTTCACAAAATCATGTAACAAAATCATTTGAGGGTATGATCTACGGCGATTGCGATTAACCTCGAAATTGATTTACATACCTTGGGTGATGTACAGATTCGATTACGATGATCCTTCGAAGGTTGAAGATCGGCTGAGAGAGAGCGACGATTGATTTCCTGCAAGCGAATTAGGGTTTTATGCATTTGAAGGGTAAATGATAGAACGGGCTTGAAATCGGGTTATAAGGATCCATGGAAAGATCCGCGCGTATATCATATTGAGGTGTGAAGGATTTTTAAATTTGCCCTTAATTGGTGAAAATCAAGGCATTGCGGTGACTCAGAGGAGGGCTGTGGTGATGTCACCTCACCTGAAAATCTTTTTGTTTATTAGAATAGATGATAAGATAGGGTTCTATGGTATATTCTTCATTTTTGGAAAACTTGGAAACCACTTTCTAACAATTGATTTAAAATTATTTGTTGAGATCAAATAAGGACAAGATGGTAAATTTGGGGGGTTTAATGAAAGACATTATAGACAAATGATATTTTTATTAATAAATATTTTAAACAATTTTTCTCTACAATCTCCTTTTTCCTAAAATATCTATCTTTCTCTCTTTCCTTTTATTTCAAATTTCAGACCAAATTTTGGAAAAAAAAAAACAAACCAAATTTATAAAAGAAAAAAAAAATCATTGATGACCAGTTAATCACCAGAGTAACGATTGTTACACAGTTGTAACAATAACTTATCAACGTATACAAATTTTGTTACAACTGTGTAATATACATTCGTGTAACAGTAATTTCATGTATATTTTTCAATAAATAATTGAAGGTTACATATGTGTATTAATAATTTTACATATGTGTAATCAAATTAAACATTCTAATGTTTAATTGTTAAATATGTTACAGTCATGTAACTATACTGAAGTTATGAAACAAAAAAATATGTAACAGAAAAAAATTACTATTTTGTAAGAGTATTGTAAGTATCAGCATATTGTCAGATATGGAACAATAAAATATGTTACAGTATTGTAACATTGTAACTATTATCATGTAACTGTAAAGTTATGAAACAGAGAAAAAAAAGTTTTAGTATTGAAACTATCAGCATATTATCAGTTATAGAATAATAAAAATATATTATAATATTGTAACACTGTAATTATTATCAGTTATGAAACAAAAATTTATGTTACGGTATTCTGTACTCAAGTTACAATGTTATTTATTACATTACCGTAACAAACTAACACTAAAAATGGTATATGTTACAAAATTCCATTCCATCAATTGATTCGTGCTCTTCACAAAATCACATGGATTAGACACCATACTTGGTCTTGATTTTTTCCTTGTGGAACTTGATTGTGCATGATGACTTTCGCGGTCTTGATTTTTTCCTCCTTGAACTTGGTCTTGGATCACCATGGACGATAATAGGGATGAATGGACGTGAAAGAACGTGATGAAGATGAGCGATAATGGGGATGAATGGACGAGAAAAGAAAAATAGCGTGGAATGAAGATTTTACTTCAATTGTGATGAACGTGCGAGAAAAGAAAATAATGTGAGATTAGTCACGCGTTACAGCGGGGCTAATAGAGGTGCATAAAAACAGACATGTGAACCACAAAAAAATTATACACCCAAAAAAGTTTCAGCGTAAAAATAAACAAAAACCAAAGAAAACGCTTTACGCGAACTATCAAAAGCTACATACCAAAAAGCAAAAAAAAGTTAAATGTCACGTGGACCACCTAGGAGAGTGACACATGGCATGATAGTGTAGCTACTGTAGCGAAATCTCTCAACTTTGTTTAGTCAGGAATTTGTCCTCGCGTGTTGCGATTTTACCTACAAGTTTTATTACACATCTACAAGTATTTGTTTCTAGAGTCACTCGAGCTGTCGTATCCCATTTGGCAAACTGTGGACACACTTTTATAAAGTGGTAAACCTCGTCTACCTCTCACATTATACATTTATTGTAACTATGACACATCTCTTTTCAAATCATTAACTACGCAAATGCAAAGATGTCGGCACATTCTAAAAGGGTGACTAAACATTCAGTTAGCAACTTGATGATCATTGTGATTAAAATTTGGGTTGTCCTATGATCATTGTGATTTAAACCTCATATCAGAGGATGATATTGAGGATAAAAGCATTTTTGAAATTTTATAGATTTGATTGTGGTTGTATAAATAGTTGTGAAAAATACTAGTATAAGTGAGTGAGTTCATAGGATTTTTTTGTTAAGCTAATCGTTATCCATGACCCGTGGATGCCCAAGGTGTCATTGGGTAATCGCGTACTTCCTATTAGTGACGATGATGGGTCAGTCCATGGATGTTCTTTTGTCGCATTTTGAATGGGTTGAAGAAAGATAGGACATCAAGTTGTTCGCAAGGGCCAATTTGATCATCTTCTGAGGATCCTCGATAAGGGGCGAAACCTAAGAGAGCCTTCGGCTGCAACTACCGTCCATGTATGATCCATATTAGCTCTGACCAACTGCCCATCCTACCTCATCCGCTATGTTCTTGACACACCATCTTTATCTCAGTAGAGTCTTTCAATGGCATGTTTCGTTTTTTTCCCCGTAACTTACAAAAAGTGAGCAACCAGTTCAAATACAAGATACTATCATTACCACCTGGATTATTAAACACCCAACAAATAGACGCAACAACCTAATATCAAGAGCGGAGCTCTACCATCTGAGTCATAACCCTTTGAGCCAAGTGGAGCAAGCATGAAGGAGTCAAACACTTCTTCTATTCTTTTTCCTGGCGTGTTTGGGTTATCCTAGACTTGAACCACATAGTCTTAGGTCACGAGTTTAAGATTTTCTCCTAGCCGTTTATTTCTATTTTTGGTTATTTTTTTCTTCATGAACGAACAATCTTTTAACGGCCCAAAGCAAACGGGCCTTAAGATTTATTAATTCGTTTTCTCAACTTTATATTCTCATTATATAAGAAAGAGTTATTCGCTAATAAAAATTAAACATGTGATGGTAATAAAATAAGATGTTAAAATGTCAGAAAATATAAATTTGAAAAATAACTCAATTTAACCGAGTGCAAGTTACACTTTATTTAATATAATAGTTAGAAATTGGTGACTATTGTATTGTTTTAGGTACATATGAAAATCAGTCAACACAATTTAGTTTTGAAAAGATAAATACCAAGTGATCTAACCACATACGAAACGAAGATACGTGTATCTATCGTATGCAGTACAATATTGTAAATATCAGATATCAATCCAAAGACACGCAATAAATCTCTATCAATATCTATCTTTGATTTTAATTGTTAACTAATAAACTACTGAACTAAAAAAAACTAGAAAATATTAAAACGAGATGTCGGAAAAAACTAAGCAAGCAACTACTAACGGGTAAAACTCAGATATGTACAGTGACGAAGCTTGAATAAAAATCTGGCAAGGCCGTAAATCAAGGGGGTCATACTCAACACATATAAATTTTTTGAGTAAAAATTACGAAAACATACACCACTGGATGAAAAAACCACAGGGGCCACCTATGGCCCCAAATAAGTAACCTTACTGAATGACTCAACTATCTTAAAGAGTGATTAATCTATGTCATTGGGCTACTAACACATCTAAATTATCCTAAAGGACCGGGACAAATGAATGGATTACTTCTCAGTTCCAACAAACATAGAATGTTAAACCAAAATTCAAAACCAGGGAAATAATGATCAAATATTAAGATAACTAAATGTTCCCATGCTTTTAAAGTTGGAAGAAAATTGATTTTGCCGTCAAAAAAGAAGAAACCTAATTTAACTTCTTTTTATTTGATTGCTTCACACCATTTAATTATGAGATAGTAGTCCACATTGCAAGCCCGTATCTGAAGTCAGCCCATATCTTGAATCCAACTGTTAAAATGAGCAGTCATTTTTATTATTAATTCAAACTTTTTAGTCATGGTTGTTATTTCTGATCTTTTTTATTTTATTTCGTATGGTCCCGTAACATGGTGAGGAACTGGACTGGACTATATTGATGATATTGGACTGGGCATAAAGCTTATTGGGCTGGATGCGTGCTATGGGCTTGAAGCTGATCATTGCTTGTGGAGCTGGTGAACGGGTGGTTAAACCCGTGGTTTTGATCCATGGGTACTCAAGTAGTAGATATCCCTAACTTGGGGTTTGCACTTTTTTTTCAAGTTTTGGAGTCATCACATTCTTTTTTCTCTCTCGATTAGGGTTTTCATCACCACAGGAACAATTGTTGATCTAAGTCTGATTCGTTGATATCTTGAGTATAAATGTGTAGATTGTAGAATCGGGCTACCAAGGATAACTGGATAGATAGAGATCTAGGACGAGCTATCAAGGCAGTTTGACTACAAGGGGAGGATTACAAGTCTTCTGGTGAGCAGTCGACTCGGCAATCGATGTCTGAGTGCAAGTCTTCTGGTGAGCAGTCGACTCGCCAGTTGAGGTCTCCTGGTGAGCAGTCGACTCAGCAGTTGAGGTCTTCTGGTAACCATTCGACTCGGCAGTGAGGTCTTATGCTGGAACCTGCAAAACAGAAGCGCCGTTGTTCTTGGGGAGCAGGACAGGGTGTCCTGCGACCAAGCTCGGGCGTGAGAATAAGTATGCGTTTCGAGAGATTAAGAATAATCAAACGAGAGAGAGCGCAATGGCTTGAGTTCTGAGAATTTACCTGGTGGTTGAGGGTATTTATAGCCCTCAACCTTTGTCTCGTAGCGCTGTCAATGTCAGGTCCCCAAAGTAGCATCCTGTAGGTCTGGCATTTGGACTGTGCCAAAGAACCACAGTAGCTATTTTGGGTAAGCACATTGGTTGTAGTGCCAGGTCGAGTCCTGGGACGCCGACTCGTGTGTATGAGCGTTGGTCTGTACCTACCTGTTTCGGCCTAACTTGGTTTTTAAGGATTAGTCCACCAAGTGTGGCCAGTCGACCCGGTAGGGTTCAACAAAGGTAGGTTGGTTTAGTATTGAGGGCCATCAGTCGGCCTGGTGACTAATAACTGGCAGTCGACTTTGTGAGGGTCGACTGGTCATAAGGTTTGTCACCAGTCGGCCTGGTGGCTTAGTGACTGGCAGTCGACCCTGTCAAGGTCGACTGGTCATAAGGTCTGTCATTAGTCGGCCTGGTGACTTAGTGACTGGCAGTCGACCCTGTCAAGGTCGACTGGTCATAAGGTCTGTCACCAGTCGGCCTGGTGTCTAGTGAGTTTGTCTGTTTGAGGTATAGTGCCTGGAACATGTGTTCATGTGATGTCACTCTGACCTAGACATACGTCATCAGCCCCCCAGTCCGATGTATAGTGGTCTGGACACTGTTATCGGACTCGGAGTAAAAATGCTGTCTTCGTCTTTCGATTGAATGCTTTTGGTTTGCCATGGGAACCGAGTACTGGTTCTCCCAGTTGTATCCCTTAGCAATTTTGAGACTAATACATTTTGAGGTGGCCTGTAGGGTAGTGTGTAAGGAGCCAAACTTGCCTGTGCTCCATCAGTTTTTTAGGATAAATCGGCTAGGCGATTTGTTCACTGTGGATCAGCGTCGAGTAAAGTATGAGGACAGTATTGTGAGTCCTTGTTATTTGTCTCGGGTAACGAGTGAAGTGAAAGTCTTCAAAGATAAATTCTTTTGGTTTTCAGATAAGATTTTGGATGTAGTAATCCCTTGGAAACCTACCAAGCCTCCGTCGAAGCCATGTAAGGCTCGGGAGGAAGGGTTAAATAAGCTGGTGAAGCTCCAGATTCCGTTGAAGCCGTTTCCAAGAGGGTGTTAATATTGTTTGGCTTGAGTCGGCATTGGTTATCTGTTAACTGAAAGCCAACCTTTAAGTATGATGGTCGGGGTAATGCCTTGTCGTTCTTTCAATCTGAATGCATTGTCTGCTAAATCATGTGCTCATGTTGTTTGTTTTTGCTTTTTGTAGGCATGGAACTTCTATCTTTCATTAGCTTAAATGATGCCGAGGGCGTTGTGCAGGGTAGCAAACCCCTTGGTGAGGATGAAGAGTGTCCTGTTTGAGAGGACAGGGAAACATTGTTTTGAGGATTTTACCATTGAAGATGGTGTTGAATTCATAACTGGATATGCAATGGGTAGTGCAGGTACTGAGTTGGTCATCCAGGAGGAAAAGGACTCCAGGAAGGGGAAGAAGAGTCGAAAGAGAAAAAATTTCGAGAAGAATGGGAAAGTAGAGAAAGGTGGTAATGGGGAGAGGCCGTTGTATGTGAAGCATCTGGCTAAACGGCCAATTTCATCGCCCATACAAAACAAAAGGTCGAAAGGACCTAAAGGCAAGTCGAAGTCTCCGACTGCTGACCCTTGGGGTGAGTCTAAGTTGGCGGATGAGGGTAGTGACTCCCCTGAGATGGAGGGTTGGTCAGGGATGGGTGACAACGATGCTGCCAAGGTGAAGAATGTGGCTGATATCGTGACCACTGTGAGTTTACTTCTCTCCCTTTGATTTATCAGAGTTTGACAGATAGCTATTAGGGCCTTCTTTGTGATTTGCCGGAAGGGCCTGCTTTTGGTGTTCCTGGCGCGGAGGATGATTCTGAAGTGTCTCCTTGCCCGGAGTTGAGCCATGAGGCTGTTGGTCGTATCTTGTATCTCAGCTGGCAGCTAAATAATGAGTATCGGTTGGACACTGTTTCTTTATGCCGTGACTTTCGGTGTTTTTCCATCCCTCCGGGTGAGGTGATTGAGTTGGAGAAGGAAGCTCATACTGAAGCTAGGTGTGAAGCCTACTTTAAGTTGACCCGGGCTTATACTGTCGGGGTCAATATGATTAGCCAGAATGCCCGATTAAAGAGGGATCTGAACAAAGCAAAGCTTAAGCTCGATGCTCGGGAAAATGACTTAGCTATCCTGAAGAAGGGGTTGAAGTCTCTGAAAGCCCAACATGTTGATCTTGAGGCTATGTCAAGTTTGAAGGAAGAGCTGGAGAAAGTGAGGGCCAAGAAAGAAGTCGTCGAGAAGACGAATGCTTCGTTGAAGCTCGACATGAGTAGGGTCGAGGCTCTTTATAATGGAGCTGTTGCTTGGGCCCAGACGTATGGCGATGACCGACAATGGCTTATTGAGGATGGTTTCCATTATGTTTTTGACCAACCAGCGAAAAGTATTGAGTTCCGAGAGCCATTCGGCAAGTTACAAAGTGTTGTGATGTCACATGGTGCACGTCTTGGTTATGTGGTTGGGTATGACCAGGCCACCTTGGGGAAGCCGAAAGAGGCTAGTCGATATTACAAGCGAAACTCTGAGACCGAATTGCAGTGTGCTGCTGAGAGCTATTCGAAGGTGACTATCCATATTTGGATGTTTTGGCCAGCTGTACCAATAAAACAATGGATGATCTTCGCGCGATCCGACCAAGAGTTATATGGTTGGCTACTCCGGGGGGTCGAGGCCAAACACCCGGAGCTACAGTGTCAACTGCAGGTGGGTCGGACTCGGCTGTTGTTTAGCCGAAAGCTTAGTTAGCTTTCTTTGTTTGTGTTTTATTTGTTGGTTTCCTTGCCCTTTCAGGTATGCCTTGTAATCACCTTGTTGGTTTCCTTGCCCTTTCAGGTATGCCTTGTAATCGACATTGTATGTTTTCTAGACTTGTGCGTTGTATGTGTTGTAGTCGATCATGTGACTGATACGTGTTATTGATGTTAAAATAGGACCGACTTTGAGGGTCGGTTATCCTGTATTGATGTCGAACAAGTCGACTTCTGTAGTAATTCACCGGTAGTTCCAAGTCGAGTTTGGAATTTTGTTACGTAAGCTGTAAAGGCTGAGTGGTTCGGGTTGTGACCGACCACTATGTAGGCCATAAAGGTCGAATGGGTCGTTTAGTGACCGACCATGATGTATGCCATAAAGGCCGAGTGGGCCAGTCAGTGACTGAGCACCACAATGTATGGGTCGACCTATAGGGAAGACTCATGAGGCCGAATCGAAGGTCGTGAAGCCGACTCGAAATTCATGATGCCGACTCGGAGGTCGCTATCTAAGTCGGCATAGTTTTGTATGCTTCGACTAATAGCCAGGGCACCTTGTGTAAGTTGTGTGGTTAGGTAAGTGACTAAGAACCACATGTAAGTTTTCTAAGGGAATGTGGGTAACCAGGAGGAACTTTGTATAAGCCGTGAGAGGCTGAATGATTCTGTCGATGACCGAAGACCATTATGTAAGCCGTGAGGGCTGAATGGTTCGCTCAGCGGTCGAACACTACGACATAGGCCGTAAAGGCGGAGTGGTTCGGCCGATAAATGAGCATAACAACGTAAGTCGTAAAGGCTAAGTAGGTCGGTCGATGGCTGACTATAATGTCGCCATAGAGGCCAAGTGGGCCAGTCGGTGACTGAGCACCACTATGTAAGCCGTAAAGGCTGGGTGGTTTGGTCGAGACCGAGAACCACAATTTAGGCCATATAGGTCGAGTGGGTCAGTCAGTGACTGAGCTTCACTATGTAAGCCGAAAGGGCTAAGTGGTTTGGTTGAGACCAAGAACCACAATGTAGGCCATACAGGCCGAGTAGGTCAGTCAGTGACTGAGCGCCACTATATAAGCCGAAAGGCTAAGTGGTTTGGTCGAGACCGAGAACCACTATGTAGGCCATGCAGGCCGAGTGGGTCAGTCAGTGACTGAACACCACTGTGTAAGCCGAAAGGGCTAAGTGGTTTGGTCGAGACCGAGAACCACTATGTAGGCCATATAGGCCGAGTGGGTCAGTCAGTGACTGAACACCACTGTGTAAGCCGAAAGGGCGAAGTGGTTTGGTCGAGACCAAGAACCACAATGTAGGCCATACAGGCCGAGTGGGTCAGTCATTGACTGAACACCACTATGTAAGCCGAAAGGGCTAAGTGGTTTGGTCGAGACCGATAACCACAATGTAGGCCATACAGGCCGAGTGGGTCAGTTAGTGACTGACCATGATGTAAGCCATAAAGGCTGAGTGGTTTGGTCGAGACCAGGAACCACAACGTTCGGATGTACGGTCCGAAATATATGATCGATAGAAAATATATGAGTGCGCGTTTATACCTAGGTTCGACCGAAGTCTTTCGGTCTATGTGGTCCAGACTTATGCCGAGTGCCTCCTGGGTCGAGTGTTAACTGCTCGATCGAGGCGACTTGGCTTTCTGCTGGTCACCCACTAATATAGAGCTGTGAGGAATGAACGATTATGTGTTTTCCTGTGTAGCCCGGTACGGATAACCATCTTACGAATATTGCTTTCTAGTTTCTTATGGGGAGTTGGTCTGTTTGTACCAAAATTGGCTGACCCTTTATTGTCTCCCTTTTAACTAGTAGCAAGGAGGCATGCCCTTAGGCCTACCTATGATAATAGTTCAGTTGGTTTGTCAACTGCAAACTGAGAATCATGTTATTTTGTTAATTTGTTATTTATAGTTAGGTCGAATGGTAGCCAGCCGACTTGTATAACTATATAGCCACGTTTAGGCCAGGTGTGACTGGTCTAAAAAATAGATAAAATCTTGCAAAGGCGATTTATACCTTTGTTGATTAATAATGGGACTTATGTATGTGTTGCCCAACAGGTCGTCTACTTGTACAGTTCTTGAGTGGTCCAGGGTAGTCGGAGCATCTTCTTATAGTGCTTGTTAGAGCAAATTGATTCAGAGTATACTGGATATCTTTGTGTAATGCTCGATATGGCGAAATAGTCCAGAGTATTCTGGGTGTCTTCTTATTTGTGTAGTCTTCTAGGGGAACATGTTCGTGTCAGACTTAGACTGGGTGGTTCGGAAATCCGAGTGACCACATATGTTAGTTGTACGAGTTTAGTATTCCATTCGTAGGTTGTCATAGCTAGCCGTGAAGGCTTAGTGCGTTGCTTGTATGTCTTGTCCTTTCTTTGGTTTGTTTTTTTTTTTTTTTTTTTGTAGGAACGACCAGGTGTAATGATAT
>JBCNJP010000011.1:4633088-4652276 GCA_039602395.1 Deinandra increscens subsp. villosa | reverse complement strand
CACCTTAGTTTTTCTTTTAACAACAAATTTTAGATTTTCGAAGATAAAATCACTATAACCCTCTATAGCGTAAGATTAAAACCCACAACCTTTTAATGTAGAGACACATTACTTATCACCAGGGTGTCCCCTTGGGATGCAACACCTTAGTTATATAGTGAAAAACTCATACTTGTAGCAATCACAACTCCTTATCAGTATCAATCAACCCATTGGTACCAACCTGTGCTGCCAAGAACTATCGGCAATAACTTTAGCTCACGACGTTAATTGCACTCATCGGTAGAAACCCGATCAACAGTAGTAACTAGTGACCTCGGTACTTCGGTAGTAACTCGCACACGTGCGAGCTTGGTATGAATCCAGGTGACGTCATTGGTAGAAACTTAACACGACAGTAGTAACTATGCTGCCGTCTTCGACATCAACCCCACAACACCTTTTAAAAACATAAAGTGCAAAATGTGCCATCAAAGTGCCATAGACACCCATATATGTGAGTGCACCCTTAGGGTCTCCATTTGTATCATTCTAAAGAAACGATATATAAGGGAAACTCATATATATGCCACTCCAAAGTTTTTCCGCCATCAATGTGAGATAAGTTTCTACCATTTTACTCTCATTTTTCATAGTTTTTAATAAGTTCAAACACTCAACTTTGAGTATTAATATCTCATTCATTTTAGTTTCGTTTTGGATGCGGTTGAATATGTGTGATGATTTAACTGTTAAAAGAAACAAGAAGTAGTCACCTACTAATGTTTGGATGCATATTAAAACTAAATGTTTTTAACCATGTATACTTGTATTTGTACATTATATCTATAGTAAAGGCCATGGGTCTAGAATAATAAACTTTTGATATTTTAAAGTTTGTCCAAGTTTAGTTTTTAGGACACATGGAGATAGAATTGTTAAGTTCTATTAATTTGAAGTTTGACAATTAATATTTTAAACTTTAGATATTAGACACAAATTTACAAGGATGCTAAGTTTTATTGTGTTGGAAAACTAAAAGTGGGAATTCTAAACCCTGTAATTAGAATATATCATGTTATTGTAGTTCATTACAAGTATTAAACATAAAGGTACAAGCTTGTTTCTAAATTACGATATACATTTAGATATAATATTTTTTTTAGGTCTAGCCATGTTAAGTTTAAATTGATTATACATATTTTGTTTATGCCACCTCTAGACGCTGGTTCACTTTACAAGTTACAACTAAATGCAGCCCAGAGTTTATTCATTTCCTTTTGGTAAAAGCCCATGAGGCCCATTTAACAAGGCACTCGTTTCTATTGCGATGGATCATGGATGTGTTAAAAAACAATTCGGGAATTAAACCCGTTTGTAATCCAAACCGGTAGGTTGAGACATTTTTAAAGAAGTCGAGCCGAGTTGAATCGAGTTAAATATTTATGTAGAATCGGGCTACCAAGGATAACTGGATAGATAGAGATCTAGGACGAGCTATCAAGGCAGTTCGACTACAAGGGAAGGATTACAAGTCTTCTGGTGAGCAGTCGACTCGGCAATCGATGTCTGAGTGCAAGTCTTCTGGTGAGCAGACGACTCGGCAGTTGAGGTCTCCTGGTGAGCAGTCGACTCAGCAGTTGAGGTCTTCTGGTAACCATTCGACTCGGCAGTGAGGTCTTATGCTGGAACCTGCAAAACAAAAGCGCCGTTGTTCTTGGGGAGCAGGACAGGGTGTCCTGCGACCAAGCTCGGGCGTGAGAATAAGTATGCGTTTCGAGAGATTAAGAATAATCAAACGAGAGAGAGCGCAATGGCTTGAGTTCTAAGAATTTACCTGGTGGTTGAGGGTATTTATAGCCCTCAACCTTTGTCTCGTAGCGCTGTCAATGTCAGGTCCCCAAAGTAGCATCCTGTAGGTCTGGCATTTGGACTGTGCCAAAGAACCACAGTAGCTATTTTGGGTAATCACATTGGTTGTAGTGCCAGGTCGAGTCCTGGGACGCCGACTCGTGTGTATGAGCGTTGGTCTGTACCTACCCGTTTCGGCCTAACTTGGTTTTTAAGGATTTGTCCACCAAGTGTGGCCAGTCGACCCGGTAGGGTTCGACAAAGGTAGGTTGGTTTAGTATTGAGGGCCATCAGTCGGCCTGGTGACTAATAACTGGCAGTCGACTTTGTGAGGGTCGACTGGTCATAAGGTTTGTCACCAGTCGGCCTAGTGGCTTAGTGACTGGCAGTCGACCCTGTCAAGGTCGACTGGTCATAAGGTTTGTCACCAGTCGGCTTGGTGGCTTAGTCGCACTCGGCAGTCGACCCTGTCAAGGTCGACTGGTCATAAGGTCTGTCACCAGTCGGCCTGGTGACTTAGTGACTGGCAGTCGACCCTGTCAAGGTCGACTGGTCATAAGGTCTGTCACCAGTCGGCCTGGTGACTTAGTGACTGGCAGTCGACCCTGTCAAGGTCGACTGGTCATAAGGTCTGTCACCAGTCGGCCTGGTGACTTAGTGACTGGCAGTCGACCCTATCAAGGTCGACTGGTCATAAGGTCTGTCACCAGTCGGCCTGGTGTCTAGTGAGTTTGTCTGTTTGAGGTAGAGTGCCTGGAACATGTGTTCATGTGATGTCACTCTGACCTAGACATACGTCATCAGCCCCCCAGTCCGATGTATAGTGGTCTGGACACTGTTATCGGACTCGGAGTAAAAATGTTGTCTTCGTCTTTCGATTGAATGCTTTTGGTTTGCCATGGGAACCGAGTACTGGTTCTCCCAGTTGTATCCCTTAGCAATTTTGAGACTAACACATTTTGAGGTGGCCTGTAGGGTAGTGCGTAAGAGAGCCAAACTTGCCTGTGCTCCATCAGTTTTTTAGGATGAATCGGCTAGGCGATTTGTTCACTGTGGATCAGCGTCGAGTAAAGTATGAGGACAGTATTGTGAGTCCTTGTTATTTGTCTCAGGTAACGAGTGAAGTGAAAGTCTTCAAAGATAAATTCTTTTGGTTTTCAGATAAGATTTTGGATGTAGTAATCCCTTGGAAACCTACCAAGCCTCCGTCGAAGCCATGTAAGGCTCGGGAGGAAGGGTTAAATAAGCTGGTGAAGCTCCAGATTCCGTTGAAGCCGTTTCCAAGAGGGTGTTAGTATTGACTGGCTTGAGTCGGCATTGGTTATCTGTTAACTGATAGCCAACCTTTAAGTATGATGGTCGGGGTAATGCCTTGTCGTTCTTTCACTCTGAATGCATTGTCTGCTAGATCATGTGCTCATGTTGTTTGTTTTTGCTTTTGTCCTTTCTTTGGTTTTTTTTTTTTTTTTTTTTGTAGGAATGACCAGATGTAATGATATAGCACGTCATGTAAGCTGGGTTTCAAGTCAGCATGAGTGACTGTGAGCCTAGAGGTCGATGGCTTGTGTAAAGCATGTGAAGAACCATCTCAAGTGGTTCGTTTGATGTTGTGTAGGTGGTAGTTGACCATCATGACCAATAAATATCTCATCCTTCTCTAATCTTGGGTGTGAACATGTAAATGTGCTGGAAGATAGTTTGTACCATCGTGAGGTCGACTCGGAGCAAGGTCACGAGGTTGACTTTGGAGTAAGATCATGAGTCGACTCAGAGCAATGTCAAGAGGTCGACCTAAGAGAAATATCATGAGGTCGAATCGGAGCAATGTCACGAGGTCGAGTCAGAAGCAATATCATGAGGTCGACTCGGAGCAATGTCACGAGGTCGAATCTAGAGCAGTATCATGGGGTCGACTCGGAGCAATGTCACGAGGTCGACTCTAGAGCAGTATCATGGGGTCGACTCGGAGCAATGTCACGAGGTCGACTCAGAAGCAATATCATGAAGTCGACTTGAAGCAACGTCATGAGGCCGACTCGGGCCTGACCGACTGGGAGACACATCATGTCTACCCATAAGGGAAATGTAAATGGTTGTGGTATATGTATCATGTCTGTGTTGATAATAATGATAAATCGATGTCTATTAGTGTTGAGGAAGATAATATCCGACTAGCACCTTTAATGAGAATAATGTCCTCCTTCATATTAGAAGGAGATAAATAATAAGACCAATGTTCTCTAACATATGGTGAAAGCAATATACGACTCGATAGAGGTAGAACCTTCCTTCAACATGAGATGTAGATAATAAGACAAGTAGCAAGTAATCACGTCATAAATGGTCGAATGATAATTGGTCAGTTCGGAGTAACCAAGCAGGTAAAACTTCTTCTGGTCGATTAGATAGCTAGGTACCTTAAATGGGGGTGGAGCTCCTCAAGAATGCCCGAAGGTGTGTAACCATCATATCATTGGTTATAGTAGTGTTGTATCATACTAGCCTCCCGTTCAAAGTTGCTAAACTTGGTTAGTAGAATTGAACTTATAAAGTAAAATGTTAGATCGCTTCTATAAACAAAGAAAATGTATGAAGTTTGTATTAAAATACATCTCAAGGTAGTGTGTATTTGTATTGAATAATGATGATATAGTAAATACTATATGTTCAACATATTAAAGCATTTAATACCTGTCGTGTAAGGATAGCAATCCCCAATCGAATACATATTAAGCCATGAATATATGTATTACTTGAAAGCTTAAAAATTGCAACAAATAAATAATATACATGGTTGTACGTTCGGTGTATTAAAGTTTCTCAACATATGTAATGATACTTGCTATGTGAGTATCCTACAAGTATCGTTCACCAATAGTCCATGTGATATTTGTATGTAGGATGGGTTTTGATAGTAATATCGAAAACAACACTAGAGATTGCTCGATATAAACGTCGGCCATACTCCATTGTAAAAAAATAAATTACATAAAATGTGCAAGTAAATAGGACATGTCTTCTTTGTTTCAGTCCTCTGCGTTGCCATGTGATGCACATTTTGTCAATGCACAAGGGTTAAAAGTGACAACATCAAATAGTGTGGCAGACCATCCTATGTTTGCGCTAAGTAGCAAGTAGTCAAAGAGGGCGGTGGCTCGGAATAGCATTTCGTGAGGTAAACCATCCGGACCGACTGTTCGAAAAGAAAGGTAGGGTCTTACGGCACTGTTTTCACCCGGAAATAGACCATTGTTTGGAATATACATCGCTCGTAAAGTTTTCCGTCAAGATACTTCGTCACCCGGAGCTTTGTTGTTCAGGTGTAGAGCCCGTTCGAGAATGAAACAGGTCCGATCATTTGTAAAGTCGTCCGGAACTATAGGGTCGTTCGGATCCGAATATGCGGGGAACCGACGCAACCGGAGCAAGCATAAATGGAGAAGGTGACCTATTTTAACGGGTTCTCACTCGGAACCGTCGATGATGCTCTTTGAGCGAAATGAAGGCGGACGATCGTCTGGCCGATCGACTTGGAGTGTTGTTCGGACGGGAAGGTGAAGACAGTCAGTCGGGTGGTTCAGTGAACATGGTTCGGGGTTGTGGCTCGTCCGGCTATGATATGATATATGGAGCAGCTGGTAACATGGTTGCCTGAGAGTAGGCCGAGAACCAAACTTGAAGCTTGTTTGGATCTGAAGCGATGTAACGCCTCGAATATAGGAAGGCTCTGGGAGTCTTTTTCATCCGGTGAGGGTGTGGTTCGACCAGAGATGAGAGTTCGTTCATAGGAAGCTTATGTCGGTAGATGCTTTCGACTTGAAGAAAGTCCTTCGTCTGTGTAATCCTCTGGCTCGGCTTGGAAAGGGTGTAGTTCGACTGGGTAAGGGAGTTTAATTCGGAGATGAGATCCGACGTTGTAGGCTTGAGTACCGGTGATAAGATTATTTTTCCGACATGGGTCGGCCTTGAGATCCGAAGCTTACTTCGGTCGGATATGGCTTCGTCTGTAGACGGTTGTCTGGCATCGAAAGTTCATTCGGAACCCAGAACTCGAACGACAAAGGTAAGATCGTTCGGACCAGACCTTGGTGTGGAGTAATAAGGTCATCTGTTAGTCGGCCTCTCGTAAGATCGCTCGTGAAGAAGGTGATCCTGCTAAAAGGGGTCTTCCTCCGGATGGGAGTACATCATCAGGTCGGACCTCGTGCAATAGTATGATGTTCAAGATGGATACCTCATTTTACCCATTGGGTAATAATTGTCAGATTGGTCATATTAAAGTTTCCTGTATTATTGTATGTTACCTTATTTTTCCATGGGCCAAGACAATGTATGCACTATAAGTTGTACCATATGTATATGTATATGTAAGTTTTTAGACAAGTTTTGTACATTTGTCTATCTGACATAGTTGACTAAAGTAAATGTAATACTTGTCAGATCAATTAAAGTGCTCGTGTCTTTTCAACCAAATGGGACCTAACTTAAAAGCAATAAGTTTGTAACTTATGCTTTCTTCCTCTTTTTTTTTTTTTTTTTTTTTTAGTTGTAAAATTAATATGTGATAGCAAAAATATGTATACGTCGTCCGTTATTTTTCAAGCGTAGAGAAATATTTGTAATTTAATAATGATTATAGAAATAACAAAATTTCTCTTATTCGTATACAATACTTATTGCATCTTTGTGGTGATAACTTATCGGATGTGTTAGCTAAATATGACAAAAGTATGAAGTTGTAAGTACATGTATCTTTTTTAGACTTCATTAAGTCCTAAAACAAGTTGTTACCATACACCATCGATAGGGGTGTGCAAAGAGTTGTCGTCCCCTCTATAATAGAGGTTGTATCTATTTGTGGTAAGTTTTTTCAAGATAGACACTCAGTTTTCAACCCACAATATACAAGAAAACAAGAACATGATGTAAGCATTTGTAAGTGATGCGTAAATGCATGTAATCTCCCTTTATTGGGTATTAGACCCAATGCAATAACAATCATTATAAAAATTAACTAGGTGACTATATCATGAACCAAGTAGCATGGTAGCATGTGCAATAGTGTTTGTACCTGTCTTTGGTAAGCTTTTCCAGCTGTAAAGAGTCCAAGACTTACTGTAACTGTTAGAATTATCACATGCCTTTGTTTCTTTATTTCATAATGCAAAATTGCAAATAGATGTGTTGTACTATAAACAATATGAAGATGTGTATAAATAAATCTGATTGTTGAATTAGGTCATGTAGGGGAGTCGGTAGACCACCCATAACATGAATGAAAAATAAGTCATGTTCTAAGCACTTGTAAGTTATGTATATATGCATGTAATCTCCCTTTTTGGGTATTAAACCCAATGTAACTAACCATTGTGTAAATTGGTTGGGAGACTGAACCAAGTGGCATATTCATATACAAAGAGTTCCTGATTCGGAAATGTAATGAGCTTGTAGCGAATAGAGATGTGTACCAGATCATATGTCATGATAGTCATTAAAAATACCGTGCGGATGGCGCCAATGTAGAATCGGGCTACCAAGGATAACTGGATAGATAGACATCTAGGACGAGCTATCAAGGCAGTTCGACTACAAGGGGAGGATTACAAGTCTTCTGGTGAGCAGTCGACTCGGCAATCGATGTCTGAGTGCAAGTCTTCTGGTGAGCAGTCGACTCGGCAGTTGAGGTCTCCTGGTGAGCAGTCGACTCAGCAGTTGAGGTCTTCTGGTAACCATTCGACTCGGCAGTGAGGTCTTATGCTGGAACCTGCAAAACAGAAGCGCCGTTGTTCTTGGGGAGCAGGATAGGGTGTCATGCGACCAAGCTCGGGCGTGAGAATAAGTATGCGTTTCGAGAGATTAAGAATAATCAAACGAGAGAGAGCGCAATGGCTTGAGTTCTGAGAATTTACCTGGTGGTTGAGGGTATTTATAGCCCTCAACCTTTGTCTCGTAGCGCTGTCAATGTCAGGTCCCCAAAGTAGCATCCTGTAGGTCTGGCATTTGGACTGTGCCAAAGAACCACAGTAGCTATTTTGGGTAAGCACATTGGTTGTAGTGCCAGGTCGAGTCCTGGGACGCCGACTCGTGTGTATGAGCGTTGGTCTGTACCTACCTGTTTCGGCCTAACTTGGTTTTAAGGATTAGTCCACCAAGTGTGGCCAGTCGACCCGGTAGGGTTCGACAAAGGTAGGTTGGTTTAGTATTGAGGGCCATCAGTCGGCCTGGTGACTAATAACTGGCAGTCGACTTTGTGAGGGTCGACTGGTCATAAGGTTTGTCACCAGTCGGCCTGGTGGCTTAGTGACTGGCAGTCGACCCTGTCAAGGTCGACTGGTCATAAGGTCTGTCACTAGTCGGCCTGGTGACTTAGTGACTGGCAGTCGACCCTGTCAAGGTCGACTGGTCATAAGGTCTGTCACCAGTCGGCCTGGTGTCTAGTGAGTTTGTCTGTTTGAGGTAGAGTGCCTGGAACATGTGTTGATGTGATGTCACTCTGACCTAGACATACGTCATCATAGATCTTAGCATATTGTGTGGTGTGTGAGAGTCTATTGTTGAATCGTCATATTGATGATTCGAGAGTGTTTGTGGATCTGATCGATCAAGCTTTGTAACTTCTCTATCTTTCTAAGTATATTTTGTTCATCAGATCGCGAGTCTCTTTTTCTGACACCAACTCTTTTCTTATGTTTATTTAAGAGCTTTATAAAAATTAAATATAACCATATTAAAGATAGTAAATTAAAAAAAAAGGGTTTTTTTATCACTAACGGGGTTAAAAACCATCGTTAAATTATAGGCAATTTAATCATTTAACAAAATCTTCTAATAAAAACATTACAATTAAAATAAAAGAAATCCCTTTTAATATTATAACAATTGGAAGATCAAATCGTTCCTAGTGTCCTAGTAAAACGGGGATCAAATCGCCGGAAAACACCTATGTTTCTCCCTCCTCCTCCCTTCCCCAAAAGATTCTCCACACTCCCAATATGCCAAGTAAATTCAACACCTAATTAATTTTATTAATCAATATATTTAATTAATTAATGGGGTGCTCCGTTGAGAGTGTCAATGGAAACGTCGGAAATTTAGCAAAAGAGGATTACATTTTGTTAAGGTGACTCATGCTCATTCGAACCTGAAAGAGGTTTTAAGGTCAGCTGAGTTGGCATAAGGTGGTGGGTCCCTTGGACGCATCTGTTTCTATGTAATTTAGAAGTGAACTTTGGAGGTTAGGCTATGTGTAGTGAATAAGACCCCATAAGGTTTCAAATGGGGTATTATCCGTCATGTGGACGATGACTGGACAAGGGCTTTATAGGGCTTTATGGTGTAGTGGATAAAGCCCCCATAAGGCCCCACCATCATTATTAAATTATTATTTTATTTTAACTTTTTTTTAAATAACTACTTTCATCAAAAAAAATAAAAGGTTACAAATAAAAATAAAAACACGATACACTAAAACAAAAGACGATAAAATTAAAAAAAAAAATTAATCATCGTCTTGCACATCGTCGTAGTCTTCTTCATTTTCTTCATTGCCACCCTCTTCTTCTTGTTGCACAACCGGTTCGACACGTAACTATGTGGCCTAAAGGTCTAAGTGTGTTCAACCAAATCGGCTTTTAGAGAGTTGTGTATCTCTCTTGAACGCAACATCGCATAGTTTTGAAGTCGCTTCTCATCCGTCGCAGGGGGCATGACTTGGATGTGTTCGGGACGAAAGTCGACACATATCGCATGACCCTTATCCTCTTTGTCTCCATCTTATCCTTCGTCCACAATCGACAAGGATTTTTAAGAAAGTGCCATTTCTTTTTGAGATTTCCAAAACAACACTCGACGTCCTTCCGAGCCGCCTCTTGAACCCTCTTGAAAGGTCTTCACAATCATTGAGTACTCCGGATATATCCCGTCACCCAAAACATATCCATGTGGGTAGTAGGTTCCATTCGCGTAAAACCCGATCTTCACCATCTTATCGGATATGTAATCTTCAATCACATAAGAACCTTCCAAGACGTTGATGTCATTAAGGGACCCCGCGACACCACATTTGGCGTACCAAATCCAACGATCGTTTGAGCATACGGACTGCAGAATAACCGATGGACCTTTCTGATCACCCCTCGTGTGATGTCCTCGCCATTTGACTGGACAATTATCCCAAGTCCAATGCATGCAATCTATACTTCCAATCATGCCAGGTAAACCATGAACTTCTTCGTGGTGATTGTATAGATTTTGCATGTCGTTCCAAGTTGGTTTTCTCAAATACCGCGTCGTGTACAAGTCGGCAAGACCTTTGCAAAATTCCTCCACTGTGTCTCTGGTTGTCTTCTCGGCCATCTTCAAATACTCATCGTTGATATCCGTAGTGTTGCCGAACGCAAGAATTTTTATCGTCGACGTACACTTTTGAATGGAAGTGAACCCAAGCTTTCCAGTGGCGTCGTACCGTTGCCTAAAATACGGTGAATGTTCTTCCAGATCCTTGGCTATACGCAAAAATAACCGTTTGGATATTCGAAACCGAGTTTTGAACATCTCGTCGGTGTAGAGCGGGTTGTCACCAAAATAGTCGGCCATCAACCTATTGTTGGCCGCATTACGATCACGTTCAAGATGTCTCCGCCTAATAACCGGGCGTGGTACCGGTTCGTCAAAAAGTTGAATTGCGGCGGAAACAACCTCGTCTTCTTCATTGTTGTAGTATCGAATAGAGTGGAGGAAGAGGGAGAACCCATTTTTTTAAAAAAACGTGAGGATTAAGAGAGAATGAGAGGATTGAGTGGTTGAGTTTAAAAAATTAATGGAGTTATATATATATAGTGTGAGATTTATAGAAAATTTGAAGAAAAAATAAATAAATAAAGGTAGCCGTTGATATAGCTGTTCAACGGCTATATCTCAAACATTCTCCCTCTTTCTCGGCGTTATTGGCCTCACGCCCCTCGCCGATTTTGAACCTATAACGCCCCCATAACGCCCCACCGTAGTGGGGGTGGGCGTTATGGGAGGCGTTATGGGCTAATTTTGGGCCCAGTAACACCCCATTACGGGTAGCCTTTAAGTGAAGGCATAAATCTGAGTGGATGAGCTATTGGAGAGATTATGGGTGTTGAATCATGGCAAAGGATAATAGTCCTCAAAAGATTGCATATTAATCATGGAGGGCCTCGTCCCAGTAGTGGGTGCTTTCATACTAGTTTCACATCTCCGGAGTTAAGCTTTCTCCGGTGGTCGTGTTACCCACCACTAGAAATAGGGTTGTTCCCGAAGAAAAACCTAAATCTGGAGATGAACGATTCGATCTTCCAATTGTTTTAATATCAAAAGGGATTTTTTTTTATTTTGATGATTTTATTAAAAGTTTTTTTTTTAAATGACTAAATAACCCTTGATTTAACGATGGTTTTTAACCCTGTTAGTGATAAAAGATCTTCTATGAAACAGGTTTAAAACATAATGGATGTCGGGTGTTACAACTTTACTTAAAGGACTTAATCCGAAATCTAGGTAAAACATAAAGGATCTTCTTTGTAATTTACTCCATTAAATATCAATTATCAAGACTATTCAATAAAAACCCATTAAAATAGGTTAGGTCGTTTCCATTTAGTAGTTGATATTGCATTGATGGTGTAGTAAGCACATTCGTGTCGCGTAGATTTACTTTATTTTTCTATTTTCAATCTCAAAAAATTTAGTAACGGAGTTGGTGGTATAATATGCGCAGTCGTGTAACATAGTTTCTAGGTTGTATGATCGATAATTTAAGTATTTGGATTGTTATATGTTTCTCCTTCCTTTTTCATGACGATATAGCAATGCAACTGTTTTATGTAGTCGCATTATCCCCGCGGCAACGCACAGGTTGTAAAATTTTGCTTTGTATATAGGGTAATTTGTGGACATAACAATCTTTTATTTGTTCATTTGCAGGAGCTGAGGAATTTATAGACTACGGATGCTACCCAAAGTTCTGGTTAGATATTAGGAGTATTCGTAAATATGATTACAATATTGATTAATTGATTAAATCTAAGATACAATAGCCCCTATATATACTAATACAAGATACAAAATATACCCCTATAAAACATCATTATGACACGTATAATATAATTAATACACCCTCGCAGTTCGAGCAAGAGGAGGATGGACGCTCACATTATCCCGAAAAGTTGGGAAACGCGATCGTGAAGGACCCTTTGTAAACATATCAACATACTGGTACGCAGAAGGGACGTGGAGGACTTAAATGTTACCAACAAACATCTTTTTGCGGAGAAAATGAGTGTCAATCTCGACGTGATTGGTATGTTGATGTTGAACTGAAATTCCGGACAAGTGTACTGCAGCACGTTATCACAATAAACAATAGTGGTTGATCGTAACAAATCATGTAATTTGAACAAAAGGTTACGTAGCCAACTAACGTATGCAATTGCTTAATATTCAACCTCGGCACTAGAGCGTGAAATTGTACTCTAGCATTTAGAGGACCATGGCAAATGATTATCTCCCATGAACACACAATAGCCAGATGTGGAACACCTAGAACCTGGACACGCCTCCCCCCCCCCCCCCAATCGGCATTAAAGTAGGCAGTGAGAGATGTAGTTGGAGTAATAGATAGGCGAATACCATGGTCCAATGTCCCCTATAAGTAGCGCAAAATGTGCTTCATGAACTGAAAGTAAGGCTCCCCTGGGGCATGCATGAACAAACACAATGGCGAATGTTAGTTAGGACCGGGGGGGGCGACCCCCCCCCCCCCCCGGTTTTTTTCGGCCGTAGTGCTAATTTTTGCGATTTTTGAATTTTTTTTTATATTTATTGAGAACCGCCCCCCCCCCCCCCCCCGGGATTAGGATCCACGACTCTTCGCCCCCTCAAACTTTTCGCCCAAGCTTCGCTAGTGAACAAACAAACCTGTTGAACAACGTAAGAGATGTCGGGGTGGGTGAAGGTAAGATACTCTAAGGAATCAACAAAACATAAGATACTTTAAGGAACCAACAAAACTATGATATAACGTCCAATCGGGTAGTAAATGTCCATCATCAGCACTTAACTTAGAATTTGTGTCAGCCGGTGTAGCAGAAGGTTTACAAGTATTCATGGAGGCTCGTTGTGGTATGTCTCTAGCATATTGAGTTTGTTACAAAAAACAGGCTCGAAGAGTCACATGTAACGGTAATACCTAGGAAGTGGTGAAGTGGACTCAAGTCGGTCATGGAAAACTCTTTAGATAGAGTAGTGATAAGCTACAGAAGAAAACCCGAGTCAGAAGCATTCAAGAGAATGTGGTCAACATATAAAAGAGATATGACGTGTGTATGTTATGACAATACACAAACAATGATGTGTCATAAACACTGCCCTTGAATTCTTGAGTCAAGAGGAAACTAGAAAACCGTTGGTACCGTGCTTTAGAGGCATACTTGAGGCCATATAAAGATTGCGTGAGACGACACGCATGATCTAGAGCTGGATGATCAATAAACCATGTCGGTTGTTGCATGAAAACCGTATATGTCAAATCCCCATCTAAAAACCCGTTCTTCACATCTAACTGATGTATAGGCCGAGACCTTGAAACTGCCTAAGATTAAACCATGCGGATAGTGGCCGGTTTAACAACCAAGCTAAACGTCTCATTGTAGTTAATCCACACTGCCTTTGACTTACCATTGACCAGTGTGCGTGCCTTATTGCTATCGAGGGACCCATCAAATTAATTTATGCCTGAACAACCAAGTGCACCGAAGATCCAGTTGTCCATATGGTTTAAGCACCAGTTCCATGTATCATGATCCTGTAATTAACGCTTTAAATTCATTGGCCATGTCGTGGTGCCAATTAGGGTCGTTTAATTCTTTAGTATAGGATGTAAGAACGGGTGATAATGAAGATGGTATATGAGTGTTACGGTTAAGACACTTGATGGGTTTGACAATACCAGATTTAGTGCATGTGGTCATAGGCTCATTTTGAGCAGGTTTTATGGCTGACTTTATAGCGGGTTTATGGTTGTTGTTCTTTACTTCACATTGTTAGATCGTTGGACAACTTTTAATTATGCTAGTGACCTTCACATGTTGAGATCTTAAGTAATGTGGTTTAGGTATATTTTATTCGAATTCGAATCCACTTTTGAAACTTTCAAATTCGAATAACTCGATTCGAATAACCCAAATTTGATGCGAGGAACACCCCTACTTGAAGATATGGAAGCGGAAGCTAGATAGACGTGGAGATTGAAGGCGGTGAAGAAGTGATTTTGACTTTTGCATTCCAAATGTTAATAGGTGTGAATGTTGTGACTACAAAGTTGCAGAATGTTAAGTCATAAGAAAAACACAAACTAAAGAATCCTCACTTGTGTTAATCCGTAAATGCTTAAACCAAACGTTCAAAAACGACTGCTAGAAAACATGATACCTGTTACTACCGCCATCACTTTTCAAGCCATGAAGCATATCATCCAAATCCCTTGGACTCCTGGGAGCCTTGTGTTAGGGTGTGGCTCAACTTTCTTTGTTCTATATTCCTGCAAATTATTCTGCTATCTAAACAAACAAAAACAAAATGCCTTAATTGCAATCCTATTATATATGATGGTAAAAATCGTTCGTAATGTTAAAGTGACGTTTTTTTTTTCTGGGTGAAGAAATGTGCGAGAAAGCATAGGTTTAGTTGGCAACAATGGTGTTCTTTTTTATTTCTAATTTGTTTTGTTGTTTTTGTTGGGTGTCTTCTTTTTTAATTTTAGCTTCTTGCTAGCTCGTAATAAAGTTGTCGTTCAAAAAAAATAAATTAATAGGATGGTTCGCTGTTGCTAAATCATATTACGACGTTGCCCTCATTAAATTAAGACATCATTATTGAAGCAAAACATCAAATTACTTTTAAAATTTATATTTGGTTTAAGTAGTTCTTTACACGATAACGGATAATTATAGGAATCGATCGAATATCCCGGTTAGAGCTGATTAGATCGGTGTTTGGAATAACATACATCCAGATAGAGACTTCCACGTTCGCTCATAACCCTTAAAATTGTTATAACCACAATTAGTTGTTTTCTGAAAAATGCCAAACGGGCACGAGTAGTATAATAACTTTGTATATAACACGATAAGACCCTAGCTTGGTCATAATCTCAAATCGGTGAGTGAAAAACAAGACTAAGGGGGTGGTTCATCATTTATGTGGCCAGAAAGAGACTTCCATGGTCGCTCATAGCCCTTAAAATGGTTATAACCACCTTTAGTCGTTTTCTGAAAAATGCCAAATGGGGTAGTACACGAGTAGTATAATAACTTTGTATATAACCCCATAAGACTCTGGCTTTGTCATAATCTCAAATCGCTGAGTGGAAAACAAGACTAAGGGGGTGCTTCAACGTTTATGTAGCCAGACAGAGACTTCCACGGTCGCCCATATCCCTTAAATTGGTTGTAACTACTATTTGTCGTTTTCTGAAAAATGCCAAAGGTGGTGTACACGAGTAGTATAATAACTTTGTATATAAACCATGGCTTGGTCATAATCTCAAATCGGTGAGTGGAAAACAAGACTAAGGGGGTGGTTCATCGTTGTTTCCAGACAGAGACTTTCATGGTCGCTCATAGCCCTTAAAATGGTTATAACCACTATTAGTTGTATTCTGAAAAATACCAAAGGGGGTAGTACACGAGTAGTATAACAACTTTGTATATAACCCGATAAGACCCTGACTTGGTCATAATCTCAAATCGGTGAGTGGAAAACAAGACTAAGGGGGTGGTTCAACGTTTATGTGGCTAGACAGAGACTTCCACGGTAGCTCATATCCCTTAAATTGGTTATAACTACTATTAGTCGTTTTCTGAAAAATGCCAAATGGGGTAGAACACGAGTACTTTTTTTTAAAAGATCACCATTAAATGGAATGTTACTGAATAGGTGGTTATTAAATTAACTTTGTATATAACTCGATAAAACCACGGTCGCTCATATCCCTTAAACGGCATAAATTAACCAACATAAACCATAGTGAAAGCAACATAATCTATAGATTATGTTGCTTTCACTATGGTTTATGTTGGTAAATTTATGTCGTTTTGTGTCGATTTACTTTATTAGACAATGTTTTTAGCGTCATTTTGTGTGGTTTAAGTTCTCCTATTTAATTTTCACCTTCGAAGACAGAGTCAAATAAACAATGTTTTTAGCGCCAGACTTGATTCATGCAGATTCGTTTGTATACACAAGAATGCATACGTACATGATCATGTTTTTTATATAATTTTGTTTTTTGAGCAGATAATTGGTAGAAAAACAAAGGGCTATTTCTGTAATTATTAATTGGTAGAAAAACAAAGAGCTATTTTCTCCAATTATTCCCGTGAGAGTTCATTTGTTTGCATGCTTTTATCGGGTTATATACAAAGTTAATTTAATAACGACCTATTCATTAACATCCCATTTTAATGGTGATCTTTTAAAAAAAGTACTCATGTACTAACCCCTTTAGCTATTTTCAGAAAAACGACTAATAGTATTATAACCACTGATATAAGCGATCGTGGTAGTCTCTGTATGGCCACATAGACGTTGAACCAACCCTTAGTCTTGTTTTCCACTCACCGATTTGACATTATGACCAAGCCAAGGTCTTATCGGGTTATATACAAAGTTATTATACAACTGGTGTACTACCCCCTTTGGCATTTTTTTAAAAAAGTGGTTATAGCGTATTCTGAAAAATGCCAAAGGGGTTAGTACACGAGTAGTATAATAAATTTGTATATAACCCGATAAGGCCCTTGTTTGGTCATAATCTCAAATCGGTGACTAGAAAACAAAACTAAGGGGGTGGTTCATCGTTTATCTGGCCAGACAGAGATGTCCACGGATAAACGATGAACCACCCCCTTAGTCTTGTTTTCCACACACCGATTTGAGATTATGACCAGGCCAGGGTCTTTGAGTGAATATACTGGGCTATTTGGCTTACATGTACATTCGCGTGAGAGTTCCTTCGTGTACTAACCCCTTTGGCATTTTTCAGAATACGACTAATAGTGGTTATAACCATTTTAGGGGCTATGAGGGACCATGGAAGTCTCTGTTGGCCACATAAACGATGAACCACCCCCTTAGTCTTGTTTTCCACTCATGGATTTGAAATTATGACCAAACCAGGGTCTTATCGGGTTATATACAAAGTTATTATACTACTCGTGTACTACCTCCTTTGGCATTTTTCAGAAAACGACTAATAGTAGTTATAACCAGTTTAAGGGATATGAGCGACCGTGGAAGTCTCTGTCTCGCCACATAAACGTTGAACCACCCCTTTAGTCTTGTTTTTCACTCACCGATTTGAGATTATGACCAAGCCAGGGTCTTTTCGGGTTATATACAAAGTTATTATACTACTCGTGTATAGTACTACCCCCTTTGGCATTTTTCATAAAACGACTAATCGTGGTTATAACCATTTTAAGGGCTATAAGCAACAGTGGAAGTCTTTGTCTGGCCACATAAATGATGAACCACCCCTTAGTTTTGTTTTCCACTCATCGATTTGAGATTATGACCAAACAAGGGTCTTATCGGGTTATATACAAAGTTATTATACTACTCGTGTACTACCCCCTTGGCGTTTTTCAGAATACGACTAATAGTGGTTATAACCATTTAAGGGCTATGAGCGACCATCGAAGTCTCTGTCTGGCCACATAAATGATGAACCACCCCCTTAGTCGTGTTTTCCACTCATCGATTTGAGATTATGACCAAGCCAGGGTCTTATCAGGTTATATACAAAGTTATTATACAACTCGTGTACTACCCCCGTTGGCATTTTTCAAGAAACGATTAATAGTGGTTATAACCATTTTAAGGGCTATGAGCGACCGTCGAAATCTCTGTCTAGACACATAAACGATGAACCACCCCTTAGTATTGTTTTCCACTCACCGATTTGAGATTATGACCAAACCAAGGTCATATCGGTTTATATACAAAGTTATTATACTACTCGTGTACTACCCCCTTTGGCATTTTTCAGAAAACGACTAATAGTAGTTATAAACAATTTACGGGATATGAGCGACCGTGGAAGTCTCTTTCTAGCCACGAAAACGTTGAACCACCCCCTTAATCTTGTTTTTCACTCACGGATTTGACATTATGACCAAGCCAGGGTCTTATCGGGTTACTTAGGAACTTATTATACTACTCGTGTACTATCCCTTTTGGTATTATTCAGAAAATGACTAATAGTGGTTATAACCATTTTCCTTGGAGGGGTTCCGAGGCACCTTTTAGCAACTCGGCCACGGTCAACATCGGTTAAACTCGGATCTACTCGGATCAACTCGGAGCAACTCGGAATATCGGTCCAACTCGGAAAAAGTCGGTCAAGCTCGGAAAAAATTAAAAAAAAAATCATTTTAAAAAAAAGGTATAATAATAATAAATTTTAAAAGTTTATTAAATTTAAATAAATTAAATAAAGCTTTGTCAAACTCGGGAAAAATCAATAAACCTTGTCCAGAATTAGTGAGTGTTTTTTAACCATTTTAATCGTATAGTCATTATATTGATACGTTTTGAACATGTATCCTATTGATATTCCCTATATAATTAGATTTCTATTATTCAACTATTTACTTATTTATTTATATTTTGTTATTTAGAAATAACTAAGGTACTCAAATTCATAAAAGATAATATTCGTCCATTAAACTATTAAAATGAATATAAAAAATCATATCTTTTAATAATGTGTTACAATATAGTGTATATGTATATATATATATATATATATATATATTAAATAATTGACACCCGGTGTTACAATCATTTCCTTCTAGACTCATTATCTATGATGATGTTTATCTCAGCATCAGCATTCAAATTAAAATTCATCAAAGGTGTAACAAACACGCAACAAGAGTGAATATATGGTGAACTTCAACATCTGACTTCACATATCAATCAGTATTATCGTTATCGTTTTCCTAGTCCACCAGAAGTTCATTGTTTTTGTTTTTGACCTTGATGGAGACTTCGTGAGACTTCCACCCGTTCACAACCAAAGAAACCAAAATACATTAGGATTTGATTAGGATTTGATTAGGATTTGATTAGGATTTGAGGATCATTATGAACCTAATATCCCTTCGAATCCAAGGATAGAAAAACCTCATATAAAATGTATCAATCATCAATCAATAATTATAAAATAAAAGTTGGAAGTTGCTTTGAAGTTCCAAAAGCGTTGACAATGAAATGTTTGGTATGTATTGGATTATGTGTAACAATAAATAATAAATGTCTTTTATATAT
>JBCNJP010000011.1:4512741-4632588 GCA_039602395.1 Deinandra increscens subsp. villosa | reverse complement strand
TAAACAAGAATAATGCTTACCCCATTGGCTCTTAAGGCTTTGGCCACTATGTGACCCAGGTTCTAATACAAGGGGAGTCAGTTTTACCCCATGTGGTCCCAGGAGGGGGTTTCTGCCAGGAGAAAGCTTCAGGAGAGGGTGTCTTGGTTCCTACGGAGGTCCGAGTAATCGACCTTGGACATAGCCCCGCAAGGGTAGGTTTACACGTGAGACCAAGGTCGCCTGATCGATGTCGTTCCAAAAAAAAAGAATAATGCTTGCAAGCTTTCACCAACTAGTTACACAACATGTAGGGGTGTAAACAAGCTCGAGCTTTGAAATAGAGCTCGTTTAATAAACGAGCTCGAACCGAGCTTTATATATCGAGCTCGAGCCAGCTCGCGAGCCTTAACGAGCTTTTATTTATATAATTTTTATTTAATATTTTAAATATATTTAAAAAATTATGATTATTATATATAATATTATGATAAAACAAGTAAATAATATGTATTATTTTATGTATAAAAAAGTATAATTCTAAATATATATAAACTTAATTATAAAAATATATAAAAATAATAATTAATAATAAACGAGCCGAGCCCGAGCCGAGCTCGAGCTTAAAAATTCTTCACGAGCCGAGCTCGAGCTTCAGAAATAAAGCTCGAATGGAGCCAAGCTCGAGCTCTGTTAAATTTAAACGAGCCGAGCTCGAGCCTAGACGAGATCGAGCTCCACTCGACTCGTTTACACCCCTACAACCCTGTCAATCAAATATCAATCACCTATAAATCATATGATTACGTAAACGTTTTTGTACTAGATTTAAACGATGTGGTAATACGTTATGGTCTCTGTATAAATATATGTGTGAATTTACACTTCAAAGTAATAAAAAAAATACTATTTTGATTACTGTAATTTGGTATTTTTAACTATTTTAGTTCAAAAATTAAAGGGATTTTCTAACATGTGTTGTAAGCGCACACATAAAGGTGTAATAAATGTAAATCAAAAATTGAAAAAGGTACCAAGGTTTTTTTTGAAAATTGAAAAAAATACCAAGATTTATCTTGAAAAATGAGAAAGGTACAAAGATTTTTTTGAAAAATGTATTTTTTAATTTTCAACATGCATTTATTAAACTTTTTTTAATTTTCAAAATACATTTATTACATCTTATGTGTGCCCTTAAAAACATATTAGAATGCCCCAAATTTAAAATATCAAATAAGGTCCATTGGTTTATACTCTAACAATTACAATTTAGTGAGTTAATACCGTTAACTTTTTACATTAGAAGTATGGTTGGTTATTTACATTCAAAGTTGATAAAAACTCATTTTTCTTATCTTAGTGAAAACATGCTCACTATTTTTTCAGAATTTTCCTATCACATATTTCGTTTAGCCATGTTAAAGTTTGTTTGATTTCTAGCCTCTTATGTTTTAGTATTACTTTTATCGTTTCAAAAAGAAAGATCTATAATAAAAATATAAGATATTTCAATTATTAATCTATAATAATGCTTAGGATAAATTGCACTTTGCTATAGCATTTCACTTTTTATCCATAAACTACTGCAAATAATAAGAATTCATTTTTAATATTTATATTTCATAATAGATTATATTTTTAACGTTAAACAAGGACATATGCCCCTCTTCATATAAGGCTATGTGGAGTTTTATGGAAGCCACGTCACTAGCAGGTCTTCTCATAATTAAAGTGTGTAGTTATAATAACACCCTTCATAAGCCTCCCTTTTTATTACTATTTTTTTTAAAAAAATCCTTATTGGCCCGAACCAATCAAAGTTCAAGAAAATACATGGGGGATGGGCCAAAAATAACGTAGTGGAGGGGTGGTTTTGGGCCCATAGCGCCCGGGGGGGGGGGGTGCATGGCGCTATGGGTACTAAGAGCCCATTTTCCGTCCACTACAGGTAGTCTAAGACTATTGGAGGGGTGGTTTTGGGGATGTGCCAAAACTAACGTTGTGGAGGGGTGGTTTTGGGCTCTTAGCGCCCCGGGGGGGGGGGGGTGCCTGGCGCTATGGGTACTAAGAGCCCATTTTTTGTCCACTACGGGTAGCCTAAGACTATGTGTAGTCATGAAACCTCTCCCTTGAACAAATCCTATAATGTCCATGTGATACCCCAAGTCAGCAAAGATCTTGTGACTAAAAGTGGCATAGTCATGTAGCCTCTCCCTAATTATTACATTATTATTAATATTTTTTATATAAACAAAATAACCAACATAATTTCATTGTATAAAATAAAAAAATATATAATTCATTAAAAACAATTTGAAAAATATAAGGAAAAAAACAATCTTAACAAATTAAAAATTAACTAATACATAATTTTATTAAATAAAAACAAATTACATAATTTGATAAAAAGATAACCAAAATAACAAAAAACTAGTCATAATTTATTTCATTTAAATACTTCCAAATGTCTAACTTAATAAACAGCATTTCATATGACCGTTCATATTCGATAACAGATTTTTTGATAACACCCTCATCATCATCGTACTCCGGATCTCCCAACAAGTTCATCCGTCTTCTGTATATTGTGTCAAACTTTAAGAGAGTCGCTATTAATCTATCCCACTTCGCGTGTATCTCATCCAATGAATAGTTTGGTGAAATGGGATCATCGTCAAACCCCATCTCCCAGTCATACATTAGTTCTTTTAAGCGCTTCTCATCATATAATTTTTCACGCGATCCCAGTAAACTTTACTTTCTGAACCATAGGGATTAATCGTGCCCGTCTCATCCTTAGCCTCCATCATACAAATGATTAACTCGAACGGCTCCTCTTCGGTCCAGCATTGATACATTGTTGGTAGAAAAATTTAAAAGATTGATGAGGAGAAAGAATTGAGAGAGTAGTAGAAGAATTATGTGGTAAAATGTAAAAAAAAAATGAGTTTTAATAGAGTAGAGAAAGGGAAACAAAATAATTGTAATTATTATTTTTTACGCACACTACGAGAGACACTATAGCCCATTTTCACACACACTACAACCAGCTTAAAAGCCAAAACACTGATTTATTAGGGTGGGAGGTATGCTCATTTCAATGATGTATTAGGAATCAAATTGGACCAATAGGATGATGCGAACAGAAGATAGAAAATTGATGTAGAATGATGATTTTGTAGGGGGTGTGCTCATTTAGTCATGATTTAGACATGGATTAAATATTTTTTTTCATTTTCTTTTTAATCTAAAACAAATAAAATTAAGCTAACACATTTAATATAAAATAATAAAAAACAATTCATTAGATTAAAAAAAATTACAAAGTCCTAAAAATAAAAAAGTTTACCAAGTCCTAAAAATATAAAATTACCAACACCTAAAACAAAAATTACCAAGTCCTATAAAAAAATACAAAGTCCACCATCTAAAAATCACACGGCCATCCGTATCTAGCCGCAACTAGACGTTTTTCATCTAAAAGTATCGGGAGGAGTGATTCGAACAACTTATCGTGAGGACTCAAATACAACTCGAGGTCACGAGCCCGTTGTTCTTTGTCCATCGTCTCCCGTTGTCGATCCATCGTCCTCCCAACCTTCTCGTACATTTCCCTCTTCTTTTGAGCGGTTTCATGTCGAACAGTCCGCTTGTCGACCTTTTCATCCTCCCATTTCAACTCAAACCTCTCCAACACCTCCAAAGCATTCGCCGATTCTTTTGTCGACGAGTCACCACCCGACTTCTTGCTTGAGCCTTTTCTTCGTGGCGGGTGACTCGGCATCGAATTCTCATTCAAGTCAGGCAAACGACTCGGCAATTGTGCCGAGTCGGCATCGTTTGACGTTATGTACTTGCCCGATACCGATACCTTGGTCCTCTTCGACGACTCGGCAACACCATCAACCTTTTGTTGTGGTGCAAGCCACTTTGGGTGATCCTTCACCACCTTCCAAGCTTTGACGTGCGTGAAACCTTTCCTCTCATACATTTGTTGATAATCCCGCATCGTCTTCTCACGAACGTCAACATCACTCGCACCACTAGCCCGCGCATGTGTCTACGATTAAAAAAAATTAAATATATTTTTAAAAATTATTTTTTTTTAAAATAAATTTTATAAAAAATACTTACATTTTGGGTGTACAACCCGTTGAACCTCGACATCGCCTTGTTCAAGTTGTTCCATTTTGTGTTAACCATGTGTACGGTTCGACCGGTATCACGCCCACTCAAACCGTTGAAGTGATTGAGGACCCGTTGCCAAAACGATTCACGTGATTGTTGATCACCAACTCTCCCGTCTTCGGTGATGTAGATGTAGGATTGCGCCAAAATTGCTTCCTCCGCGGGCGACCAATAGGTCCTCTTCTTCTTGCCACCGTTCACCCCTTGTGTAGGTTCCTCGTCTTCTTCCTCTTCGACATCGTCTTGCATAGCGGCTTCTTGTTCTTCTTCTTCCTCCGCTTCTTGCACCTCAATTTCTTCATCAACTTCCTCTGATTCGGAGTCAACATCAACACGTCGAGGTTCACGATATTGGGTGTTATGATACATCGATTGGTGTTGTTGAATTTGCGACGAATGCGGCGTATAAAAAGGTGTTTGCGGTCCATACACACCACCCACTAAATCAACAAACGATTGTTGTTGATAGAAACCGGGTTGTGATGATGGCGGAGGTGGTGGTTGTGAGTAGAAAACGGGTGGTTGGTTTGGTGGTGGTTGCGAGTGTGGTTGAGGAACGTTGGAGGATTGAGCTCGATCTTTCCGGATTTTCGGTCGGAATTTTTTTCCTCCGGTAGCAGGTGACTTGTTCTTCCTTGATGAATCAATGGTGATTGAGAGTGATTCTTGTTTTTTTTAGGTTTTGTGTTTGAGAGAGGAGTAGAGGTGTAGAAAAAATTTGGTGTTTATAGGGGGTTTTATAGTGGTATTTGGTTGATTAAAAAAAAAGTCAATAGCCGTTGCATGTGTAATGGTCGAAAATTAACGGGCAAAAAATCTCAGCATCAATGCCGATGCCGCGGATGCCGAGGAGCTCGGTATACATGCCGAGCTCCGCATCAATTATGCCAAAAATTGTCGATGTGCGCAATCATGTACACCGCCCACCCTTAATGGGTATGTTTTTTTTTTGGAACGACGAATAAATTAAAGACGAGGAACCCCTAGCAAGACACTAGAGGGCCCAAAAAAGAAAACATTACAAGTTAAAGGACGACCAGTCGTGCCAACTACATGACCGATCTTTACAACGATTGCAAAACCAAACAAAACTCCAATACTTGATCTCCATAACCACCCGATCCACCGAAGGGGAACGGTGGTTAAAAATCGCCAAGTTCCTTTCCAACCACAAACGCCAAACACCGGTAAGCATTATTATTCTAAGCGCATTCCTTTTCCACCCCGGGTCCGACACCTCTTTGAATAAACACAACAAATCCGCAACCGAAAACGCAAAGATAGGAGGAATCCTGCACCACTGAGCAATCGATTGCCAAACCATATCCGCAAAGGAGCACCCAGTCAAAAGATGATTGATGTTCTCCACCCCTTCATAGCACAAGCCGCACCGATTGTCTCTAATCGGAATATTGCGGGAAAGATGTCCATATAAAGTTTTGAATGTTGTCTGTTTGTCAAGAATAGATAAAAACACAGCTGCAAAACGTGTCCTGGAAGAACTCCTTTCTGCCTAACAATCATCCATTTCTATCTTATAATAAAATAATTTTTATATATATATATTTTTTTTAATATCTAAAACATTAGCACTTCCAAAGATTTAAACAGATAACAATTTAGTTTCAAAGTCCGATTGTCAACATGGAAACAAATAACTTTGTAGATACATGAGTATAAAATTTTATTTTAAATGATTTTGTAATTTAGTAAATAGTCGCAATACAACTTTTTAGATACATGAGTATAAAATATAATAAAAGATCATCAATTCCCTATACATACATTAGACATCTTGATGAGTGGCAGCCGAAGAATTTCTTGTGTGTAGTATATAAAGAAGCAGTAGAAGAAGAAGCAACAACAACAACATACCCTCTAAAATCCTACTAAAATCACAAAATGTACTATTAGTAGGGTTTGAGTAAAGTGAGATGTAGGCAATCTTACCCAATGTTTTAAAAACTAGTTCAACCGCCAACTGGTCATCATACCGGTTTTTTAATCCCCGGTTTTTTGGACATAACCGGACCGTTTTGAACCGGGCGGTTTTCCGGTTTTTTCCGGTTCAAGCGGTTTTCTGACAATTTTTTTAAAAAAATATTTTTTTTTAAAATTTATTGTTATTTTTTATTATTTTTTAAAGTTTAAAACTTATATATTCTTATGAAATACCTATTTGGTATTATTTTTTAGTGGATTATCATTGTATTTTAACTATTTTCGTTGTGGTGTACAAATTTATTAACATTTTTATAAGAATATATATATAAATCCCCTAACCGGTTCAACCGGCCGGTCTAACCGGTCCGACCGGTCGAACCGGCCCCGAAAAGATAGAGAGGTTGATTCACGGAGACCCCTAAATCCAAAACACATTAGACTCTAATATAGAAAAATAAAAGAGATAAATTATAATAAAAAATAAAATAAGAAATAAAGTAAAATAAACAAAAAAAAGAACAAATAAATAAAACAAACAAATAATAATAATAATAATGATTAATAAACAAATAAATCCAAAAAGGACAAGGAACATGTACAAATGAAATAAATTAAATTAAAAAAGAATCATAATAAATAAATAAAAATAAATAAAGAACTTGACGTTAGTCTTACCCCCCCCCCCCCCCTCCCCACCCCACCCACCCACCCACTATCCACCCTCCACTAAACCTCCTTAGCCTTGATCCTACGTTTTGATGGCCCAACACTTAGAATCATAAGGTCCTACGACAACCTTATAGAATTTTTCCTTTAATTTAATAGGGAACCACCTATTATCAATTGTGTAGTATATAAGCAACGTATTTAATTTAGAACTCAAGTGCAACCTAGCGGGGTTGGTTTAACAACTAATTTCAAGCCTCTACTTTATAGTGCAAAACCTAGGTTCACCTAATTTTAAGCCTCATTGTCAATTTCTCATTTTTGTTTTCCTGGTGTGCTTCCCTTCATTATATTTTTTTTTTTGGAACGACATAATTTTATAGAAAAATCTTTTTGCTAAGATAGCCAAAAACAACAAGCAATTACATCAATAAGAGCGGGTTAGCAAGTTGCACGGTCCATGACAATCTACATTTCCTATTTCTACTAGAAAACCAGAAATAAAAAAACAAGACAATATTATCAAACAATTTGTCATGCCTAATTCCTGAAGGACTAAAAATGGAGTCTTTTATGAACCTCCTAATAATCCACCAAGTTGTGAAACAAACCACATTGATGAGAGCTTTCTTCTCTTTGTTCACCCTCGAAGCATCCAACAAAGCTAACAAATTCAGCGGGGATAACGGAGCAATGCACCCAACCACTAACCACTGAGCAATCAAACCCCAAATCTTCTCTGCAACACTACACGGGCCAAAAACGTGATCAACCGATTTCGTATGTAAATCGCACATTAGACATAAAATACGTGAAATATCTACACCTCTTTTGCTCAAGCTTAATCGAGTAGGAACTCTATCCAAAGGAACTTTCCAAGCCATAATATTAACCTTTATAGGAACGAACCTATTCCATCTGGTAGTATGGTCAAGAATAGGCAAAGTATTCCGATCAATAACATTTCTCATCGTCTTCACCTTGAACTCGGAATCACCATCAAGCTACCAATCCCAAGAATCATCACAGCTCATGACATTAATGTTCCCAATAAGAACGTTTAGATTGCGAAATTGTTCTTCCTCACAACTACCCCTCACCTTACGACGTCACAACCAACCACATGAAGCAAATCGGTCCCAAATCGTACAATCTTGCTCCATCTACAACCAAAATAATCTATTGAAGTGTGAAGAAAGAGTGGTGTACCCCAACCAAGTATCCTTCCAAAAAGACGTAGAAGACCCATTACCATTTTTCTATGAATCGAGTGTAAATGAAAAATATCTTTCACATGAAGCTTGAAATAGACTTATATATATCATTCCATATGCCACTTCCCCATTCGCAATCTCATTAACCATATCCTCTCCATCTATGTGTTTAACAACTCTAACCCACATTGGATCTTTATTGTTCACGGACCTCCAACACCATCTATACAACAAAGTTAAGTTCATAGCTTGAGGACTACCAAACCTGAATCCCCCAGATTCTTTATCAGAGAGAACGACTTTCCAACTTATCCAAGGCATTTTTTCTCGAAGATTCATCACCAACCCAGAAAAAATTAGAACGTAAAGCCTCCACTTTTTTCTTGACTTTAACCGCAACCCGAAACAAAGAGAATCAATACAAACCCAACGACCCCAAAATAGAGGTTATCAACGTAGAACGACATCCCATAGAAAGAAGCTTGCAATTCCATGAAGATAACCACTTTTGAACTTGTTCACAAGGGTATCCCAACTCAAAATACGAGACATCTTCCCCCAAACTAGAATATCCAGATAATTAAACGGGGACCTTCATCTTTACAACCCATTAATCTGGCCATACGATTCACTTAGTGACTTATCATTTTATCTCCCAAAACTGAATATTTTTAGAGGTTTATACAATGTTTTAAAAACCGGTTCGACCGGTTCGACCGGTTCAACCGCAACCCGGTCATCATGCCAGTTTTTTTATGTCCGGTTTTTTTTATATAACCGGCCCGCTTTCAACCGGGCGATTTTTTCGGGTTTGACCGGTTAAACCGGTCCGGTTCACCCGTTTTTCTTATTTTTTTAATTATTTTTATTATATGTGTATACTTTATTATTATTTTTTTATTATTTGTGAACTTTAAAACTTATATTTTCTCGTGGAATACCTATTTGGTATTATTTTTTAGTGGATTAAAATTATATTTTAACTATTTTTGTTGAAGTATACAAGTTTATTAGCATTTTTATAAAAATATATATTAAAATCCCCTAACCAGTTGAACTGGCCGGTCTAACCGGTCGGACGGGTCAAACGGCCCCGGACACTTTTCCGGTTCAACTTAAAAACCGATTTTTAAAACATTGGGTTTATATTTAAACCTGGAGCAAGAAAAAACAATGAAAAGCATTAATCATATTTACCATATTCTTCTTCCGTCACTCGCCAACAATGATCACATCATCGGCATAGAACAAGTGAGAAACAACTAATATCAACAAGCAACACTAGTATTATCATTATGCTACTTGGAATTTGTGACAACCACATCTAGAGCATGACAAGCACTATGGGTTCAAGGACTACTAAGGGTAATTGTAATGGTGCAAGATTGGGAGGCTATCCCGAGCTCGGGATCCCTCGGGGTCGCGGGAACACCATGACGGGGTGCTCGGGAGAGGTGCTCGGGAGAGGTGCTTGGGAGCTCGGGAGAGTCCCGTGGGAGTGGGGTCCCGAGCTAGAGGAGCTTGGGAGAGGCTATTTTTGTGGGTTTTGAAGGGTTTGGGGTCTTGGGAAGCTTGGGATGGGTATTACTTGAAAAAAGCTTGGGGTCTTGGGAAACTTGGGAGAGCTTGGGATCATGGGGTCTTGGGAGACCCATTACAAACACCCTAAGCAATCTAACGGGATCAATAGAAAGCATAATAAATTCACGAGTTTTTTTTTTTGTTTTTTTTAAACGGCTCTTATCTATCTCCTATATTACACCAAACCACCTAATTCCTCAAATTGAGGATCGAACCCACGTTTGGGCCACCAAACTCCAAACTCCATATCACTAGGCCAATAAATTCACGAGTTGATAATAAGTCTGCAATACTACTCATGAAGAATCCTGTATTTCATGGAATATCTAATTAGCATATCAACACAAGATACCATTTCATCCGTGAATGCATAGACAATAACAAATTCAAGTCGAGCATGTAACTAGAGAACTTCAGAAGGTTGACATCTTGGCGAAAGCATTACCACGAATAAAGTTCACTGAAATGAAAAGCCTACTTAGAGTGAAGGAACTTAGAAAGATAAATCCAAATTGAGGGGGAGAATGATAGAAATCGCCAATTTGGATTTTAACCTAAGATCAAATTCATTTGTTATGTAATTTATGATATAACCTAAGTTTAGGAGATGGCATTAACGAATGGGTGTCATAACCATTCATGACTTCTCGATTAGCATAAATAGGATGAAGATAGAATCATTTCGAGGTTAATGAATTGATTGATAATACTAGGGGTGTGCACGGTTTAGTTTGATTCGGTTTTTGGCCGCAATCGCAACCGCAACCAAAATTTTGGTTTTTAGATTTTTAAAAACCGTTTGGTTTCGATTTTTTTGGTTTTCGGTTTTCGGTTTTCGGATTTTTATCCTCGGTTCGGTCGGTTTCGGTTAATAACCGAAATTTTAATTTCGGCTAAAAACTATAAAACTTAAGATATTGGTTAACTATTTGCTCGCAAAATCAAACTAACTATTATAGTCACATAATAACTAATAAGTAAGTATGCAACAAAGTGTCTTGCTTATATTAGAGCTTAAAAGCTAAGAGGATAGTTTTTTGGGTTGGGTATCCGATCCTCTTCTTTTTTAAGCTAAGTTTTAAATAACACATATGTGTAACTAGGAATGTGAAATGAGAGTTTCATATATAAGGTGAGATGCCACTTCACTTCTTATTTAATAGGGGATGTGGGCTTGTGAATATGGGATTGCGAAGTAACAATCAGAAGAAGGGTAGCATGCATACACTAAGTTAGATCCATAAGTCTCTATATGGTTCAAGTCAATTTTTTTCAATTTTTTTTTTATCGTGTGTTTCTTTTTATTTGCTCTAGAGTAAATTAAATGACAAAGTAAATCTATCTAGAGAGCACTCAAGCATTTTGACATATGTTAGATACATAATTAGGTAATAATTAGGTAGTTATATATACTTGGTATAACCCCCTTATATCACATTCTTACTTTAACTTTTAGACTACTACATGTTTTGTATAGTTATATATAAAATCGGTTCGGTTTTTTCGGTTAATGGAAATGAAAAACCAAAACCGAACCGAAAATTTCGGTTTCGGTTCGGTTTTTCCCGCTTTTATGTTTGGTTCGGTTTTTTTCGGTTCGCTTTTTTCGGTTCCGGTTCAGTTAATTCGATTTTTTGCTCACCTCTACTGAAACATGTGAATTCTCTCAAGAAACATCTGATATGCTCCATCAACTTTCACGAGGTGACCAAGTCCACCCTCCGGTTACACATTGTAAAGAAGTGACCAAGTCGATAATGTCATTCTCGTATTTTGTGTTATGGAAAGCAAGAAATAAACTTTTTTCTCGAAAAAAGAGTCTCCACATTGAAAACGTCTATTTGAGATGAAAGCAATTGTTTTTCTTTGGCTAAAAATAAGACTAGAAATCTATCTTTAGATCGGTTGGAATAGTGCAATTTCACTTTTGATTTGTAATATTTGTTAAGGATGGAAAGAGAATTGAACAGAATAGAGAGAATTAGCTCAACAATCGGTTATCCATTATCATTCGCTTAACAATATTTAACAGCTACTAACAACCGATTAGCAACTAACCAATCTGTTAGTTACTTATTTACACTATAGTCCCTGAGCTAATCTTCACTTTACAAAAACAGTACTAAACTCACATTTACATTTCAACCCTTCAAGAATGCTAACTATTACAACTCATATCAATATTTGGCTGCTTGTGATATATTTGGTGTATGGGTCTCTACTCTCTAGCCCCTTGCTGGATCCCTTCATAAAATTATCCCAATTTTCCAAAAAGATATAAAAATTATTTATGATAAAAAAAAATAATAAGAGTAGATAAAAGATCACCAATTACATCCATCTGTCACTTTGCTACTTCCCAACAAGATTACGAATATTTGAACTAGTAATTTTAATATTTTATTTTTAATTAATAAAAGAAATATACAAGCTCAAACAAAACCATATAGACACCACTAAAACTCGATACAAGCATAAACTTTAGCAACAACAAGATAAAACTTAGTAAACAAGGATTAAACAAAAAAAAAATTTTAAATAACAAAATACTTATCAAAAATCATAACTTTCACAATTTTTTAAAGCAACTCATACATTTAGACAATACGTAGTAGTGGCGTGATCTACCGTGATCCACATAAAAAACATAGTCTTCATCTGTTTTTATACGTCATGAGTGCAAATGCATACAACTTTCTTTTAACAAAAGTCGATTGGATAGCACATTTTCAACAAAGAAAAACTCGTACATAAATAGTTTTTTTTTTAACTACTTACATGTCATATAATTTGAATAAATCTCAATTCTTTTATTCAACTACCTTGACTCCATTGACTAATATCATATATATATTTTTTAAAGTTAAACACTTAAAACACTAAAAGTCTCTGTTTTAGTTTAAAATATATAAAAAATTAGTAAAAATAAAAGTATAAAATCTTTAAACCTTTAAATAAACAAATAATCAAATCCCAAAGAATAACAAACAACCCTACATATATATAACCCCCATCTTCTGTTCCATCCCCCCTCCCCCCTTCTCTCTCTCTCTCTTTTGATCACACATTTTTTTTAAAAATAATCACATAAAACCAATCAATCACTCAATCAAATGGCGAAATTCATAATCTCAGCTTCCGATGCAGAATCAATGGCGAAATCCAAAGGTCTCACAGTCCCCCAACTCCTCCCCTCACTCGTTAAATCCGCCCAATCTCTCGCCCGTCCACCAATCTCCAACTTCCACGTCGGCGCCGTCGGATTATCCTCCGACGGCCGGATCTTCTCCGGCGCAAACGTTGAGTTTCCCGGTTTACCCCTCCACCATTCTATCCACGCCGAGCAGTTTCTGATCACTAACCTCGCCGCACACGGCGGAGGCCCAAGACTTGTTTACATGGCCGTTTCCGCCGCCCCTTGCGGCCATTGCCGCCAGTTTCTCCAAGAACTCCGGAGGGTGTGTGATACCCAGATCGTGATCACGGATCGGTTTCAAGAAAACCCGGATTACAAGCCCATCTCGTCGATTCTACCCGACCCGTTTGGCCCTTTTGATCTTTTGGATCAAGAAACGCCCCTGATTCTTGAAAAACACGACAATCAGCTCTCTTTTAAAGATCATAATAAAGATCATAATAAAGATGATAAAGATCGGACCTTTCTTGCGCAGAATGGGAATTTATCAAATGGGTATTCTGGATCGGTGGTTAAGAATGACGGGGAGTTGAAAAAAAAGGGTTTGGAGGCGGCGCGTGAGTCGCACGCGCCGTACAGTGGGTGTCCTTGTGGGGTGGCGTTGATGGATTGTGAAGGGAAGGTGTATAAGGGAAGTTATATGGAGTCGGCGGCGTATAATCCGAGCATGATGCCGGTGCAGGCGGCGCTGGTGGCGTACATGGTGGCCGGAGGTGGTGGGTTTGACCGGATTGTGGCGGCGGTGTTGGTGGAGAAGGAAGGGGTGAGTGTGAGGCAGGAGGATACGGCGAGGTTAATGTTGAACCGGATTTCACCGAAATGTGAATTGAGAGTGGTTCATTGTGTGTAATTTGATTGATTGATTAATTAATTAATTGATTGATGATAATCAATGATGCAAGATTATTAATAATAGTAATAATATAATAATAATACTTCTTCATCAAGATTTGTAATTTCCCCATTGTCTTATTTTAAATAAATAGAAAGCAATTTATTTAAAATAATGTTGATGGTAGTAGGAATCCAATGTTCTTGGAATCTTGTTTCTTCATAAATGTGGTGGGCAGTGGTTAGTGAAATGATGAAATTAGGTTAAATGTAAATTATGATTAGTGTAATGAATAAAGATTAGGATGAAACACGAAGTTTATAGATTTCTAAACGAGGAGGAATGACTTGGAGAGGCAATGGGGCGGGAGGAGATGTTAAGGTGGAATGAGAGAGGTGGTGGGGTGAGGTGAAATGCGATCAATAATGAAAAATGTGTTTCGATTAGGAGAGGAAGCAAAGAAGATGATGTAGAATGCGTAACGTGAAGGGAGATGATGAGAATTGGGAACGCTACCCCTTCAAACCGATACTTAAGACGGGACTACTCATCTTAAAGCTTAAAGGATAAAACGTGTCATTTACTACTATTGTTATTTTTATTAACAAATAGAATACACCAATACAAATACCCTATTAACCAATAGAATCATGTCATTATACAAAATGATACATTTAAAACTTAAAACTCTCTTATAGATTAAATAAACACATATAGACTAAACTAAAAAACCAAATAATTCAATCATAATTGAAATAACCACAAAAATTGAGTCGAATTAATCAAAAGCAAACGTTTTTACAAAGACATTTATGTTTTTACTTATATATGATATGATATATTATATATCATACGTCATATAAGTTCAAGTTGACCCCTAGGTCACATTTGATACTAGTTTATATGTCTACTGAAATATAGGTAAGTTTTATTATCATCTCATTCTCTTTAGACTCTATTTTACAGGAATTTTTCGATAAAATAGAAGGGTTGGGCCTCCTTTGGTGTTTTTTGGTTTACGTTGTGTTTCTAGGAAGTTTGCTACTCAATCAGCGAATTTATCTTAGATGGTAGCCAAATGGGTAAACTCGTTATGACATGAATTAAAAGAAGAAAAAAAATTAAAGTTCGTTGACTGAGTTCACAACCTTCAATTGAAGGTTGCGACAATGACCTTCAATTTTTATATCTTTTTTTTCTTTTAATCCAAGTCATCACATGCTTACTCATCCGGCTACCACCTACGATAAGTTCGTTGACTGAGTTAGCAAACTTCTTAGAAACACAACAATGGGACCAAAAACCTCCTAGAAGCAACTTAAGAAGACCCAAACCTCCTATTTTGTCAAGAAGTTCTCTTTTACGACTCTACAAGTATACTATCATTATTATATTTGTTTGTTTATCATATAAGTTTTGATACAATTTTTTTGAATAATATATTACGCGTCCCTCATTATTTTTTACAAATTAATACGGTTGATGGTTTGATTCAATATATAACCGAATTTATTAACTAAAATAACCTTGAATCAATAACTGAATTAACTAAATCATTTTTCCAATAATCAAATTAACCAAACAGCCTTTAACTAATGTTTGTGAAAATCAGACTTTTAGACGCTAATCTATAGTCTACCGCTTACCAATTTTTTCTGATTTTTCTTGATTAATCACTATTGCATTCCGATTAATCCCGATTAATCCCTAAGCTATACCTGACCACTTGACTGGTGTTTTACAATTTTTACAACATTGCCTTTAACTGAACCCAATAAATCTTTTTTCCAATAATCAAATTAACCAAACAGCCTTTAACCAATGTTTGTAAAAATCAGAATTAGTCGACGCTTAGACACTAATCTATAGTCTGCCGCTTACCGATTTCTTCTGATTTTTTCTCGATTAATCACTATTGCATTCCGATTAATCCCAATTAATCCCTAAGCTATACCTGATCACTTGACTAGTGTCTAGCGATTTTTACAACGTTGCCTTTAACTAAACCATTATAAAAATCTAAAATCTAAAAGCTAAAACATCAGTTAGGTTTGGTTTTGACCCATAACCAAACCCGAAAGATACTCACCACCACCCCTAGATTATTGTTACTTTTGTTTTTCCATAATGATTTTCCTTTTATAGCAACCATGACATTCTATTTCAAGAAAGTATTAGCTATGTTTAAGGATTTCCGGTCCTTAATGGCATAAAACCTCCCTTCACCTTTCTTCCTCATCTTCCACCCATTGTCTCTAAAAAGAGACAATGGCACTTGCAAAACAAATGTTAGTCCTAATCTTCATTTCTGCTTATATTATTTCTACAACATGCAAGAATGTCCAATCCGCACCCTCCTCTGCACCTGCCATAGCCCCAACCGAACCCAATGATGAAAACGACAAGCCAACGGACAAAAAAGATGATAAGATAGACAAAAAAGATGATAAGAAAGACAAAAAAGATGATAAGAAAGACAACAAAGACGATAAGAATGACAACAAAGACGATAAGAAAGACAAGAAAGACAAAAAAGATGATAAGAAAGACATAAAAGACGATAAAACGGACAAGAAAGACAAAAAAGACGATAAGAAGGACAAGAAAGACAAAAAAGACGATAAGGATAAGAAAGACAAAAAAGACGATAAGGATAAGAAAGACAAAAAAGACGATAAGGACAAGAAAGACAAAAAAGACGATAAGGACAAGAAAGACGACAAGGACAAGAAAGACAAAAAAGACGATAAGAACAGCAAGAACGACAAAAAAGATGATAAGGACAAGAAAGACAAAAAAGACGATAAGAACGACAAGAAAGACAAAAAAGATGATAAGAAAGAAGACGATGATAAAGAAGATGACGATGAGAAAGATGGCATTGGGAAAGATGTCATCGAGAAAGAAGGCGGTGTGGCTAACGTGGCAGCAAACAGAATGCGAAAAGTTGAAAAAAAGATTACTGAATTCAATGCATCACTCAAGCTACGGATGGACAACCCCGAGTCATCACCTGGGTCCAAGGAGTGTGTGACAGAATGTGATGAAGTGTTAGGTGCGGCTATTGATGATATCAGGAAGACGCTAGAAAGCCTTGAGAACCAAAACCTAGTGAAAGCCAATTTTGATATTAGCGCGGTTTCCACCAATGTAGACACTTGCAATGACTGCTTTGATGAGATGGTTGGCGGTGACCCGAAGGTCAAGAAACTAAGTGATTGGGTACAGAAGACCACTGGGGATGTCCTTGAGGTTCTCCAAAAAAACGAATCCTAAATCGTTCTTATTACATAGAAAAAAGAGAGACCCGATTGATATCGTGTCATCAACTTTCTTGAACATGCAAGAAATCTAATGATCCATAGTTCCTACACAGGAAGCTTCATGACACAGAGCTTTTGAATCCTATGGTCGGTATATTCTCAAGCGCCATTTAGAAAGTATATATTTTAAATTGTTCAAAGAACACATAGAAAAATAATAGAATGTAGTTACAGACTGTTTGCACAAATTATGTTAGATAGACGTACCAAGATCACTATATATGTAGGAACTTGTAGCAGATTCATATCAATCTTTTCTTCCATCATATGAAGTTCATTGATTTCTGACTTTTATTTGTTGGGTGGTAGAACAGTTCCTTTGTAAATCTTCCAAGGACCACCATAGAATTTCGGTCTCATAAGTGGTACTGCCTCGCCAGGATGATCTTCCCAGTATTTTTCCTGTTTGTTGGATGTAAATACAAGTTAAAGAAAAATTATTAGAAATTTCGATCACCTTTTACCTAAATCTTCCTTAAATAACCCACATCACATCACATGTTTTTAGGCAATTTGCAAAATAGACGAATTAGAATTAATTTACAATAATACAGATATAGATTATCATAAGAATTATAAATTATCCACAATGAAATGAATCTTATGATGGCTTTGGCTCAGCCCCAGATGAAACTAATGGAGTATACATTACCTCTATCCCAAGGGATAAAGAAGCCACTTCGAGAGAGAGCCCCCGACTCCAGAAACCTTTTTTTAAAAGCAGAAAGCAAGAAATACATAGAAACATACAAGAAAAGCATAGATGGAGATACATGGCAACTAATCGGTTATCAGAAGCAGATAAAAGAACAGTAAGGCCTCAAAGGACATGTTATAAGAATCAGTGTATGCCTTTATTGCTTGAAGTTGTAATAATTGCTTTTGATGGTGTTAAGTGTTAGACAGATACAAATTAACTCAATAAAGTTTAAAATAAAAGTATATAAGTAATTATACTCTTCACTTTGATGATATGTTTTGTTTCATCTAGTACCAAATTTGATAATTGGGCCCTCAAACAATCAAATAATCATAACCAGAAGTATATTCGTGAAATACTAGAAACTAACTACCATGACCTAAAAACCACGACAATCAAAAAATTATTCTAAAAAAGCATATCCAAACACCCCTTATAGTACCTTGTAAAGTTGCTCAGTGATTGCAGCTCCAATGACCCCAGTATAGAAAGCACATACATAGATTGTAACAAGAGGAGTAAAAGATTTTGGGCGCTTGAATGGATCAACCATGGTCCAAAGAACTTCTTTCTCCCATTTAGTGTGCAAGTAATCAGCATATTTTCTCCACAAATACGTTGCCATTCTTATACTTGTTTAATTTTTCCTGATTTGTAACAAAAATAATTTAAATGTTACAATCTTGCAAATCTAGCAAATCCAAATGATATGCAGTTAAGATGGTCATAGTTTTCTCACGAGAAAGCACTCAGGTTAACCTATTGGAATCATGGAAAACAAGCAATCAAGAGATCCATTTATGTACACATATGAAAGGGCACTTATAAGGTCATATTTGAATTCAAGTGGTGTACTTTTTCTTTCCCCCTTGAAGACTCATCATCTCCATTTTTAAGTTATTCAACCATTTGGTGGTGATGCGAAAAGCTCAAAGTTTAAATCTTGTAAATTTCACAAAACTATTGAAAAACGAAAACTTTTAATAATCCATCTAGGAGATAACGAATCCTATTACTAATCTAGCAAATCCAAATGATATGCAGTTAAGATGGTCATAGTTTTCTCATGAGAAAGCACTCAGGTTAACCTATTGGAATCATGGAAAAGAAGCAATCAAGAGATCCATTTATGTACACATATGAAAGGGCACTTATAAGTTATAACTTTATAAGGTCATATTTAAATTCAAGTGGTGTACTTTTTCTTTCCCCCCTTGAAGACATTCATCTCCATTTTCAACCTATTCAACCATTTGGGTGGTGATGCAAAAGCTCAAAGTTTAAATCTTGTAAATTTCACAAACCTTTTGAAAAACAAAAACTTTGAAAAATCCATCTAGGAGATAACCAAACAACCAATCCTATTACTATGTAACATCCGGGCTCTCATATAAACCATTTAGATGAATATTTGGCCATTTGGGCTAGCCAGGCATTTCATCAAACAGTTGGTGAGCACACATACAAACACGAATGGATCATCTTTAAAGTGTATACAGAGAGTCAAGAACATGTTACAGAATCAACTAACTAACAGCTATCATTAACGAAACTAATTAATTTCACCATATGGGTTTTCTTCAAAGTTCAAACATCTACTAAATTCAAAACGGATGATCCTTTTCATAGGTTATGGAAATAAAAAACAACGAATTTCAGAATGCAAGAGATGCTTGGATTAAATTGATGATTAGAAGGAAAGAAGACGTACCGCCGGAAAGATTAGTAAAACCGGCGACTTCGATCGGCCGTTGAGGAGAGTGGAGCTCGCACTCGCTACGCAATTTGTGTTGGACTCGCAGGTCGCCACATAAAACTCTCTTTTCTTCGTCTCAATTTTTAGGATTACCGTAGTCATGCAGCTACACTTGTACATTGTGCTTAAGTTATGACTTCTATTATTTGTTCATTTTCTTACTTTAAATCAATGTTTTAAAAAGCGGTTTTTTAGTTGAACCTGAAAACCTTTCAGGACTGGTTCGACCGGTCGGACCGGTCGAACCGGTTAGACCGGCTGGTTGAACCGGTTAAGGGATTTATATATAATTTTTTATAAAAATGTTAATAAACTTGTACACCCCAACAAAAGTAGTTAAAATAGAAATATAATCTACTCAAAAATAATATTAAATATGTATTTCATAAGAACATATAAGTTTTAAACTTTAAGAAATAATAAAAAATTAAAAAAATTATAAAAATTAAAAAAATTAAAAAAAATCAGAAAACCGGTTGAACCGGAAAAAACCGGAAAACCGGCCTGTCTAACCCGGTCCGGTTATTGCCAAAAAACCGGCCTTTAAAAAACGGCTATAGGACCGGTCACCGGTCGAACCGATCGAACCGGCTGGTTCGAACCGGTTTTTAAAACAGTGCTTTAAATACCGGGTTAGTCATTATCATTGGCGAAGCTTCACCGAAAAATTTACAGGGGCGAAAAGTCACAGATCCTAATCCCAAGAAGGGGGTTTCTCAATATATATAAAAAATTTAAAAATCGCAAAAAAATTAACACTTGGGCCCAAAAAACGGCCCCCGGTCACCACAATCCTTCGCCCATGGTTTTTGAAGTTACAGATATAGAAAAACTTTAAGATTTTCTTTCTTAAGTCATGCCACTAAAAGATAAGTTGATAATAAGTACGGTATTCGATAATTTCAAGGACCAAATAAAAATATGTGGTAACCCACTACCCAATCTAGGTGAAATGTTGATGTTCATAAAACTTTTCGAAAGATTGAGCCAAGCTTTTGCTAAAATCTCTTTTTGTTGAAACATCATCAAAGTTGGTTTGGATTCACTTTTAAGGTATTGTTATTGTGGGAGAGGTTCATTATAGAACGTTTAGCATGTTAAATAGCCCTGTTTCACATGAAAATTTCTCAAAACAAAAAAAGAAAATATAAAAAAAATAAATTAATCACCACCATTAGATCAAAAGATCCAATGATTAAAAAAAAGATATATAGGCCTACATCAAACCCAAATCGACCCTGATATACCCTGAACCTGGCTGACAGGAGAGCCTCTTGCACAAAGTTTGCCATAAATTGTACAGAAACAGAAATATATATACCAAGAACAGATGTGCATATTAAATAGTGAATTTCAAATTTGGGCTATGACTTTTCCATGAGCATTACAATATTAGAAATTGAAAAACTATAAACACTATATAAAATGCATAGAATCAATGAGTTCTCTTTTATGTCTAAGATGAAGGTTATTCTGCCTGTTTCTTCTTCGGAGCTGACACAGTTTCAAGGTTTAAATCTCCAACACCTTTGTTTGGGCCAATGCTGCATCGATCCGTGTTGTGAGTCTTAATCGCGTCCTTGATTTTCTGAAACTGCAAAGGTTGAACATGTTAGATTCTGGAGGATGTTTGCGATTGCTTAGTTTATCAGTTTATCTGCTTACTGCGTTTTTTTAAGAAGCATTTAAGCACTTTCAGGTAAAATAACTCAAAAAGCATAATGACAATAAGTAATTTGAGATCACTTATTTCATACTGTGATTAGTTTTCGTGATTTAGAAAGTATATATTTTAAATTGTTCAAAGAACACATAGAAAAATAATAGAATGTAGTTACAGACTGTTTGCACAAATTATGTTAGATAGACGTACCAAGATCACTATATATGTAGGAACTTGTAGCAGATTCATATCAATCTTTTCTTCCATCATATGAAGTTCATTGATTTCTGACTTTTATTTGTTGGGTGGTAGAACAGTTCCTTTGTAAATCTTCCAAGGACCACCATAGAATTTCGGTCTCATAAGTGGTACTGCCTCGCCAGGATGATCTTCCCAGTATTTTTCCTGTTTGTTGGATGTTAATACAAGTTAAAGAAAATTATTATAAATTTTGATCACCTTTTTACCTAATTATTTTTTTCTTAAATAACCCACATCACATCACATGTTTTTAGGCAATTTGCAAAATAGACGAATTAGAATCTAATTCACAGTAATACAGACATAGATTATCATAAGAATTATAGATTATCCACAATGAAATGAATCTTATGATGGTTTTGGCTCAGCCCCAGATGAAACTAATGGAGTATACATTACCTCTATCCCAAGGGATAAAGAAGCCACTTCGAGAGAGAGCCCCCGACTCCAGAAACCTTTTTTAAAAGCAGAAAACATGCAAGAAATACATAGAAACATACAAGAAAAGCATAGATGGAGATACATGGCAACTAATCAGTTATCAGAAGCAGATAAAAGAACAGTAAGGCCTCAAAGGACATGTTATAAGAATCAGTGTATGCCTTTATTGCTTGAAGTTGTAATAATTGCTTTTGATGGTGTTAAGTGTTAGACAGATACAAATTAACTCAATAAAGTTTAAAATAAAAGTATATAAGTAATAATACTCTTCACTTTGATGATATGTTTTGTTTCATCTAGTACCAAATTTGATAATTGGGCCCTCAAACAATCAAATAATCATAACCAGAAGTATATTCGTGAAATACTAGAAACTAACTACCATGACCTAAAAACCACGACAATCAAAAAATTATTCTAAAAAAGCATATCCAAACACCCCTTATAGTACCTTGTAAAGTTGCTCGGTGATTGCAGCTCCAATGACCCCAGTATAGAAAGCACATACATAGATCGTGACGAGAGGAGTAAAAGATTTTGGGCGCTTGAATGGATCAACCATGGTCCAAAGAACCTCTTTCTCCCACTTTGTGTGCAAGTAATCAGCATATTTTCTCCACAGATACGTTGCCATTCTTATACTTGTTTAACTTTCCCTAATTTGTAACAAAAATAATTTATTACAATCTTCCAAATCCAAATGATATGCAGTTAAGATGGTCATGGTTTTCTCATGAGAAAGCACTCAGGCTAACCTATTGGAATCATGGAAAACAAGCAACAAGAGATCCATTTATGTACACATATGAAAGGGCACTTATAAGGTCATATTTAAATTCAAGTGGTGTACTTTTTCTTTGCCCCTTGAAGGCATTCATCTCCATTTTAAGTTATTCAACCATTTGGTGGTGATGCTAAAAGCTCAAAGTTTCTATCTTGTAAATTTCACAAACCCTTTGAAAAATCCATCTAGGAGATAACCAATCCTATTACTATGTAACATACAGGCTCTCATATCAACCATTTAGATGAATATTTGGCCATTTGGGCTAGCCAGGCATTTCATCAAACAGTTGGTGAGCACACATACAAACACGAATGGATCATCTTGAAAGTGTATACAGTGAGTCAAGAACATGATACAGAATCAATTAACTAACAGTTATCATTAACCAAACTAATTGATTTCACCATAAGGGTTTTCTTCAAACATCTACTAAATTCAAAAAGGATGATCCTTTTCAGAGGTTATGGAAATAAAAAACAACAAATTTCAGAATGCAAGAGATGCTTGGATTAAATTGATGATTAGAAGGAAAGAAGACCAACCGCCGGAAAGATTAATAAAACCGGCGACTCCGATCGGCCGTTGAGGAGAGTGGAGCTCGCTACGCAATTTGTGTTGGACTCGCAAGTCGCCACATAAAACTGTTCCCTTTTCCTCGTCTCAAGTTTTATGTTTTTGAGATTTTTTTAACGGGGAAAGGAAAGGAATTGGGTGAAATTTTTTCTAACATTTTCCCAAAATAAATAGGTATTGTTCTCGAACGATGGTAGAACTTGCACTTTTAAAATGCTACATAAAGAATTAAAAGTCTTTAAAATGCGTAACGACCCAATATGAATAGGTATTGTTCTTGAACCATCGTAAAATTTGCATTTCTAAAATTCTACATAAAGCAATCAAAAGTTTTAAAAATACGTAACGACCCAAAATGAATAGGTATTGTTCTTGAACCATCATGATAATGTTATTATCATTTCATCTTCTTTCACGGTTATTTTCGAAGTTGTAGATACTGGAGAATTTTCAAAGTTGTAGATACCGGAAAACTTGAGGCTTTCCTTCTGAAGTATTATGTTTTGTTTTGTTAAAATCCAGAAACGTATCTGGGAGGAGGGTATATCCTTTGCTTGGAGCTCACAGCTTCAGAGGCTTCATTCAGCTACCACTCCCCCTTTCCAAGCTTCATCTCACGCCTTGAAAAATTGAAGTTGGGATGTTTCGTGAAGCCGCAAGAAGCCGACAGGGAGGAGGGTAAAAAATCGGCCCATTCTTTCATTTATTACCATACCCTCCAATTTGAAGCTTCAAGGCTTCAATTTCTATTTTTTTTCTCTCTGACGTGACACAATATGATTGGGTCCAATCTGAAGCTTCAAAGAACAAAATGTAATCTATATGTTTGAAGTGGATGAGCAGAGATACGTTGAGTGCCTCATGCGAGATCATCATGCATGTGGGAAGGATCTTAGCAGCACAGCGTGCCACGGATGGTCACGTGGCTATCCTAGTTCCTTCACATGAGGGTCGAGGGATCTCATAGTCTTGGGGAGGGGGGGGGGGGGGTTGTATACCTCTTAAACCGAGAAAGTTTTACTAACCATTCACAAAAGAGAACGGTGTGCCTCGGGGTGTGCCTCTTTCACAAGCGTGAATGTGTTGGTATGTTTCACATTTCTCACACATGAAGCTCTCACAAAAAAGGAAAATGATGTTCCTATAAAAATAAACAACAAAACAAAATAAAATAAGGAGATCTAATAACTTGATAGAAAGTATAATAATCACAATAAACAAACAATGATATTTCAAAACACATGTCCAAACACACCTAAACTTATGTCACCTGCTTATTGATGGATATGTTACCAGTTTTAGTTCTTACATAACATTAGCAACATCAATTTATCAAATAAGGCTGCCTGCAATTACCTAGGTTATTGTCATATGACCTCGAGTTCACGGATTCAAGTCGTAAAAACAATCTCTCATAGAAATACAGGACAAAAATGCCTACATCAAACCCAAATTGACCCTGAAATCCCCTGAACCCGGTTGCCATAAATTGTACAGAAACAGAAATATATATACCAAGAACAGATGTGCATATTAAATAGTGAATTTCAAATTTGGGCTATGACTTTTCCATGAGCATTACAATATTAGAAATTGAAAAACTATAAACACTATATAAAATGCATAGAATCAATGAGTTCTTTTTTATGTCTAAGATGAAGGTTATTCTGCCTGTTTCTTCTTCGGAGCTGACACAGTTTCAAGGTTTAAATCTCCAACACCTTTGTTTGGGCCAATGCTGCATCGATCCGTGTTGTGTGTCTTAATCGCATCCTTGATTTTCTGAAACTGCAAAGGTTGAACATGTTAGATTCTGGAGGATGTTTGCGATTGCTTAGTTTATCAGTTTATCTGCTTACTGTGTTTTCTCAGAAGCAAATAAGCACTTTCAGGTAAAATAACTCAAAAAGCATAATGACAATAAGTAGTTTGAGATCACTTATTTCATACTGTGATTAGTTTTTTGTGATTTAAAATTACAAGTTTACTCTTATGACAAAATATTTGTTTTCAGATAATCTGCTTTTGCTTATTTATATAAGCAACGCCAAACACCCAATATTAGGGATGCAGTTGCAAATTATGATATAGAAACCATCATGCAATTCCACGAGTATTGGCATGTTTCAACGCACTTAATCGTGTACCAAAATACAAGTTAATTTGGGTTTTTACTTCAAAAGGGTTTCAGATTGATAGTAAAGGAGTCAAACAAGTTGAAACTTCCAAAAAAGTGTATTCAAACACATACAGGTTGTAAAAAATTAAAACTTTTGGTTCCAAGTTTTGCCAAATCGTAACACTTTTGGTCCCTGTTTTAAACGTGTGTTAGTTTTGAAACGTTAATTTTTTTAAATGACATTTTACCCTCATCTTCTTCATGACCACAAATCTAACCCTAAAACCCTTCAACCTTCTCAGCACCAACCAGTCCACCACCACCATCTCTGGCGGCCATAGGGTTTGGCACTATCTCCGGTTACTCAAATGAGAGGGCAGAAAGAAAAACTCGATAAAGCCCTAATAAACCACCACTAGTTTCTCATTTCTATTCCACGAGAAATTCCATCATGCGGTGGTGAGGATGGTGGTTGTAGAAGGAGTTGATGAATTTTTATGGGTTTTATTTGTTTTTTATTTATATTTGTTTTTTGTTTTTTTTTTAACTAAACAAAAAAGTTAACTGACATCCATCCCAGGGACCAAATGTGTTACGATTTGACAAAACTTTGGACCATATGTGCACTTTTTGAATCCTAGGGACGAAGGTGAAATCCGTGCAAATGTAAGGGACGATTGCCGTAATTTACTCTCTACAAAATTCAAAAAGATTGTAAAATAATTTCTTTGTGTTCAATATGACCCGACCCATGACTTGCACTAAGCGGACCACTCATGTTGACCCATTACCCAACCTACCCATTTTGCCAATTGCCATATCTACATAAACCAACCAAAGATCATGTGTTGTGATTCTAAAAGGGTACTAGATAGGGTCATACATGTTCCATATCTTGATAAGTTTATAAGTAAAGATCTACTTACTTTAGCAAGTGAACAAGAAAAAGATTCAAGTTGACCATCAGCACCACGATAGAAATGGAAATACGGAAGGACTTTTACATTCAAGTTCTTGCACATGGGTTTATTCTCATCAAAGTTGACTTTCAAAAATATAATTTCAGGGTTCTCTTGAGCAGTCTTGCAAAGCTAAAAATATTAGTCAAAGAAAAATAGTCAGCAACATCGATATAGTGAACCACTATAAAGTTCAAACATTTAATACAACATTTAGTTTTGAATTAATCTCCCTCATATCCTTCTAAAGTTCAAAAAATCATCATGTCCTAATTTCCTAGTATTATATATTTATATAATTAGATTTAACCTTTCGAACAGTTAATATACCATGATTACTAATTCAATGGTGAATATGATTAAGTTACATATAAATAAAAGCTATAAGAGTCCATTTCACTAAATAAACAGATAGGAAAACAAACTTATTACTGCAAATCACCCAGAGCATTATTTGATCCCATTTATTCAGTGAAACTGATAATTTAGATAAATGTAAAGTACCTAACAAGGACCAACATAAGCAACTGATTATCCGATTCTCAAGCTTTGATTGCGTAGAAACGCACACTTAACACCCCTTAATAAAATTTTAGTATTTGAAGTAGAAGTATAAATTATCCTTCAACAACTACTGGCAGACAAGAATTTGATACAGACGGGTCAAAACAGTCCAAAAATAGTCCATAGAGGCAGGGAGTCCGGGTAATTGTCCAAATTAATATGAAGATTAAGAGTCTTTTTATTAAGTAATTAGTTTCTTAGTGTCTATCAATTTCCTTCTAAAATTTGCTAAACAAGTTATGAGTAAGTACATGGGGATTATGGGTCAAGGTTTTAATCATAGAGAAAAATAATTGAGTTGGGTTGACTTTGGGACAGCCTACGTCTCCAGCCTTACTTCAAAAATTCAACAATCATGTCCCATAAAAATTACCTTTGGGAATAAAGCACGACAGGAAGCACACCATGTCCCATAAAATTCAACAATCACTAATTTATCTCCAGCCTCACTTAAGGCGTTCAAAAACTCATGTGTGGAATGGATGTCAATCATATTTGGTCCTGCATTTTTCTCCCACCATTTTGGTTGTTCAGTTTCAGTAATTGTTGCTTGTATCTGAAAGAAGAATCAGATAAGGATCCAGTTAAAGGAAAAAAGAAAAAAATTATAAAAACAAACCCACCATTTCATCAACTTAAAGGGACAAGAATGTGCAAGAGTTTTTATGTTCTCTTTATGAAGAACAACCAAGTGTTAGCCTAGGAATCCAAACACAGGGTACGTTACCATTATGTAAAAGAATTTGGGTATGCGATACAATAGCAGATTATTTTTTCAGTTTTTCAGATAACGAACAACATTCATGCAACGAATCGAATTATTCCAACTTTTATTTTCTTATCACTGATTCGAATTCAATATTAGATTAAGAACAATCAAACTGAAATTGGCGTCCAATTCGAAATTCAATTCGATTTCAAGTTTTGATTCGAATTCGAAATTAGATTAAGAAATAAGAACAAATCGAATTGAAATTGGCATCCAATTCGAAATTCAATTCAATTTCAAGTTTTGAATTTGAATAGATTCGATACTAATTTACACATCAAAATGTCAAATGACCAAAATCATGATTGTAACATTCAAAATACAAATTAAAACTATCCAAATGATAAAAAGGTTCAAAATAAAATGGCAATAGTGTAAAACTGCAAAGGCGAGATTTCAAAGTATTGAGTTAAGGTTTTATTATATTTAAGTCTTTATAAACTATCAAGTAAAAACAAATAACATTTCAACAAGAGGCGAAGAGGGTCGAGAAGCCCCATTTACAGATTGATCCAAGTAAATAAGTAATTATATATGTATTATGTATGTCTTTAATCCGAATTTCAATTCGAACAGAATCCAAAAAAAACAAATTCGAATTCGATTTAAATTCGATATCAAGAGGCAACGGATTCGAATTTGAAAATCCGAATAGGTGATTTTTGAATTGAATCGAATTGAATTTCAGGTTTTTCGAACCCGATTCGAATACTAAATACCCCTGATTCATGGTATGCATTATTGCAGTGTGTGTGTGTATTGTAATGATGGTGCATAGAAACCTTTTTAATAATGGTAGTGTATAGCCGGCCCCACAACAATGGTAAAAACCTAGGTCATAGTTCAATCAGCTTACTCCCACAACAATGTTTGGCGGAGGCTTCGTTAATAGTCGGCCCTAGATCAAGGCCCAACTTTTATTGTGGATTCGTTTCCATAATTAAGCTTATCCTAGTTTAGATCTATAAATATCACAGTTGTATCTTGTAAATTATTGAGCACCTAATAATAAAATCTTTGTTGTGTATTGTCATGATAGTGCATAGAAAACTTTTTAATAATGGTATTGTATACCTAGGTAAGAACCTAGTTCATAGTTCAATCGGCTTATTCCCACAACAATGTCTAGTGGAGGCTTCGTTAATAGCAGGCCCTAGATCAAGACCTAATGTTTATTGTTGATTCGTTTCCATAATTAAGTTTAACCTAGTTTAGATCTATAAATATCACAATTGTATCTTGCAAATCCTTGAACACCTAATAATAAAATCTCTAGTTGCAGCCAGTGATTGTAGGTCAGTTTACACCAAACCACGTTAAAACCTCGTGTCCATATATTCTATACCTTGTGCTATCGAATGTGTGAGCTTCTTAAACCTAACAACTAGTAATCAGAGCCTTGGGTTCGGGTTAGAGGTCGTCGTTGCCGCCGACGGAGCTAGGGTTTCAGTGCCGCCTAGCCGGAAAACTCAGATTTGGCAGTTTTCTTTGTTAGGGTTTGAAGATCTGTTGTTGCTGGTCTGTTTTTCTGTCTCAGAATCAAATTCCAACCAGATCCGCAGCCTCGGTCGCTGTCATCAGCTTCGCCGGAGCTACGCTTCCGGTGATACTTTGCCGGAATTTTTTATTTTTTTTTGGTTGTTTTCTCGCCAGAACTGTTGCCGCTGGGTCTGATTTAACTTCTGTAGTAGTTATTTTCAGCTGTTAGCCACTAGGGTTTCATCGCCGACTCCGTTTTCTCTCTGATTAGGGTTTGTTGTTTCCGCTACAATTTGTTGAGTTCCTAATGGCAGAAGATGGGAAAGTTACGGTTGAGAAGTTCAATGGTACAAATTTTGGATGGTGGAAGATGCAGATTGAAGCAATGTTATGTCAAAAAGATTTGGATGTGGTGTTGAGAGGGAAAAAACCAGAGAGTATGCCATGAGTAGATTGGGAAAAGTTAGACAAGATGGCTACGGTAGTGATTACGTTCTCATTGACGAAGAACGTGTAACAGACTACAACTTGTAGTATGATGGAAGCACTATTGAGTATATATGAGAAGCCGCTGCAGTGAATAAATCCTTCTTATTCGGGAGCTGGTAAACACAAGGATGAAGGAGGGTAGTTCAGTGACGAGTCATATCAATAATCTGAATTCGATTTTAGCCAGACTAGTGTCAATGAATATCAAATTCGAGGATGAGGTTCATGTCTTACTTTTGTTATCTTCATTGCCAGATAGCTGGTGGGGAACTGTTTGGGGGAAGACGTCAGACGCAAGTTTACTTTTGAAGGGATTCGGGACCTGAGTTTGGGGGAAGACGTCAGACGCGGAAGCTCAGGGGAATCATCGAGTGAGCTGTTGCATGTAGGCATGGGTAGAAAGATTAACAGAGAGATAGTGGGAGTGGGAGCGGGAGGAGTTAGTCTAAGACTCGAAAGGATGTGACTTGCTGGAATTGCCAGGTTGTTGGACATTTTAGGAGTCAGTGTTCCAAGGATAAAGAGGAATTGAGCAATGTAGAATTCGACATTTCTGGTTTGCAGTGTTGAGAGCAGTTCGGATTCCTGGGTGATGGATTATGGAGCTTCGTTTCATGCCATGCACAGCAGTGAAACAACGAAGAATCTGAAAGTTGGGGACTTTTGAAATGTACGACTTGCGAATGATGAAGTTCTTGATGTAACGAGCATAGGTGATATTGACTTGATTACTTCAGTCGGATCCACATGGACTTTGAGAGATGTGAGAGTTGCTCCAAGCTTGAAAAAAAAGAGCTAATTTTAGTCAGAAAGTTAGATGATCAGGGTCTAAGTGTTAAGTTCGGAGGTGGACAGTGGAAGGTGGTCAAGGTGAACCTTGTAGTGGCTCGTGGCAAGAAGAGGGGTTCACTGTATATGGTTGAGATACCGTCAAAGGGAGTTAGCCCAGTCCTGAAGAGAGATAAAGTCCAGTTACAGAATCTTGTGGGCAGAAAAGGGTTTGCTTTGCAAGAGAGAAATCAAGAGCCACTGAGAAGATTCGGAGTGAATATGTTCGGAAGGTTAAACCAGTCAGAGGATTTCGTAATAGTGGGAGCACAAGTCGTGTTTCCATTACAGTTCCTAGGGGACAGTGAGTTTCGAAAGCCATTACCCCGACTGTGAAATTCTCACCTAATGGGTTCTTGCTTAGATTGGAAAGTGTTTGCTCTTGGGATATCCAACTGTCAGACAGTATGTGCAAGCAAGAAGATATAGAGAATGGGTTTGGGACCGTAGCCATAACAGATGTGTTGCAGCTCGAGGTGGGTTTAGTGACCCTTCAGGTACATTGATGAGAAGTCGGTTGCAGCTAGTGGAGAGTAACGGATTTACAGAAGTGCAAGTGACGAAGATCTAGCTGGAGCGTAGTTTGGCGTTTGTTAAGCCTCCAAGTGGGAGAATTGTTGGGTGGAGGCTTCATTAATAGTCGACCCTAGATCAAGGCCCAACTTTTATTGTGGATTCCTTTCCATAATTAAGTTTAACCTAGTTTAGATTTATAAATATCACAGTTGTATCTTAAAATCCTTGAGCACCTTAATAAAATCTCTAGTTGCAGCTCATGACGTAGGTCAGTTTAGATGTGCATGATGTTTACTTATTTCCTAAGAAATTTATTGGTGCTTGCTTGTCAGTAAGTAGTTCAAATGGCTAGATACATGCTACACTCTGCCATGCTTGCCCGACTGAGAAAAGCCTTAGGGTAAAATAATCTTTAGCAACAAGCTAAGAGCATCTTTAGAATTAAAAGAAGGGGCTAACCTAACTTTCACTTTCATAAAAAGAGAAAACTAAACTTGAACTTTCGGAAATGAAATTGTGATGAGCCAAAAGTTAGAATATCACCTAACCACTTGTCCCCGTCTCTCGTAATTCACCCTAGAAACATCCATTTTCCTACTTCTACTCTGGCTAGTGGCTGGTTAATAGTCATTTTAAGAATTAAGTGGCCCTTGAGGAACAGAGGAAAACCTTCAAAAAACCCCTCTAGCAACTGAGGATCAAAAAACGAAATACAATCCATTCGTCAATTTAAGTAGTTCTCGCTCCTTGTTCTTGATCCCAACTCCTCCCCAAATCAACCGAATGTTTGGCGCTTACCACACGTGACGGGTGCAAGTGCAACATCAACAAATTTGCTCATGATCAAGTTATAACCTAAGATCTATGACCACATTATGTTAATTGTTGCTATTAAAAAGGACTCATAGTATTTTAGTAAACTTATCCACCAATACTAGTGATTACTCAAACACCACATATAACAACACTATGATTGCAATTAAAACCAAGTAAATTGTATTACTTTTTCATTTTCTGAGTGGCACCTTACATACTCATCTAATATGCTCCTAATTCTACTCTACATTTCACACCAAGACTTAGAATCCTCAACCCATAGGAAAGGGACACCATTTAACACACCAAGATATGATTAGGCTAAATGCCCTTTGCCAAGTAAGTTGCTTTAGCTAACTTGACATAATAAGGTCTCCTAAATCTTACACTAACCTAAATATCAATTGGTAAATTAAGATTTAGAACTATAAAATTCACAAACTTGTGCATAATGATAACCAAAATTAAAACTAAATGTAACCTAATTTCTCACTGTTCAAACCTAAAACCCCGATTCGCACTAGATTAAACTCATCAGTTCAATCGAATCGAAACCAAATACAGTATACTACCCAAATTCGTGAAAACCCTTATAACTTCCAGGTAAAATCTCCAACTTGCAATCATCCAATCGAGTTATAAGTTTCTCTAAAAACCCTAAATTACTGAAACAAAAACCAGAATTCTCTGAAATTTACCTTGAAATGGAGCGATTCCTTTCTGGAACTGATGCCAAATCGAGAATTTCCAATAAAATCCGAAGACAAACAAGAATCAGCAGCAACCGACAGTACCCTCTTACTGTTGTTTTTCAACAGAATTTGACTTTGGTGGAGGGAATTCAATGACGTTGATAACAAGGACGAATTACACGATAACAATCGAACAATTGCCGCCATTGAACTCGGACCAGAGATTGAATTGCAAAACGATATGAAGGATGAATCGATTCTGAGGGCGTTGTTATACAATGGAGTGTTTGTTTGTTGTAAGGTGAGATGATTAGACTCCTGGAATTTGTTCGATTGAAGAAATTTGAGCTTATCGTTTTGGGGATTTTGGGAAGAGACCTGACTCGATGAGGAGTGCAGAAAGTTTTTATGAAACGAGGGGATTTAGTGGATACGATTCAAAGTTCTAGTATTTTGTTTATCAGTATAAAAGTAAATAAAAATGACTAATACTAAAATAAATGTCTTTCATCATTGTTTTTCATCAATTAAATCTTAACAACTAACTATATTTTAATAGCAAGTCTAACGGTTTTAAATCCTTCTTAGCGGTTTTAGGGGATGTTTGGTAACATTTGCGTCACTAAATGCTAATTCAGTAAGAGATCTCTATCATAAAGTGTTTAACTAGTAAGACGTCTGCGTCATTCAAACAAGGGTACATGTCTGGCCGATTCATATGTATTAAGAGGCAAGGATCGATTCGGATGTTATTCAGATACGTGAAACAAACGGTCTGAGTCTGACCAATTCAAACATTACCTGCTGAAACCAACGTTTTGAATCTGACTTATATAGACATCGTCTCTTAATGAGGTTATTTAGATGCAAACAAACAACCCTTTAGACTAAAAAAAACTTCTTAAAATAAATTATCCCTTAATAACAATATTTAACTAAAATTTTCAAATCCCTTTTATATTATATAAATATACACTTTCATTAAATATCTAAATCTATATGATATTTCACCAATTAACTGTTGAAACATTTTACTGGTATGTGTGTGTTATGTGTCGTGTTTCCAGTCGCATCGTGCAAACACCCCACTGGTATAATATATATAAAGTACTTTTATTATTATTATTATTATTATTATTATTATTATTATTATTATTATATGTGTGTGTGTGTGTATATAACAATTAAATCAATGTCACACTCCAACCGACGGCGGAATACGTCGGGGCACGATGATTGTCCAGTTGCACACAACACTATTAAAGGTTGCAATATTCTTAATTAACCCATTTCATTCAATCAAATAATATAATAATCTATCATCACATTACAATACTAATAACACATTATCGCATTATGATTAGGTCTCGCTAAGTCCGCATGCATCCTAAGGTGTCATCATCATGAAGTCATCATCTTGCAACAAAACCTACAACATGTACAAAATAAAGGTCTACTACGAATAATTGGTGATTGAACATAAGTTTGATATACTATGATAGATTAAACATGCGATCTACGAGTGATATGAACATTCTTGATATGATAAACAGGTATTTATATAGAACACATAAAGTGGTGTAATCCAACATTTGACAAATAAGGCTTCCAATCACCCAACGCCAGTTACCGGTCAAGTTAGGTAGGCTGCCAAACCAATAGATTTATTATTGTAACCCCTGCCTTTTTAGTGTTAATAATTACGCCTTCAAATTGACATTGAAATTAACATTGACATTGACACTGAAATAGATTCCATCCACAACAATAATAATCCACACAAGTTATAGATATTTGAGATTGATACGGTGTACATGTTTCACCCCAAAACGATAAAAGAAAATGGGCTCTGAGTACTCACCTGGAATGGAGACACTGACGGACAATGATACCAACTAATGAGATAGCTAGACTCGATGATAACCTTGACAACTAGAGGATGATAGAGAATAAGTGAATAAGTGATTTCACTTTACGACACACATTGATAAAATCAACTCAACACACATTAGTGATGGTGATACGTGCGTCCATACATTGGTGCTAGGGTTAATCCTATTCTAAGGGTACAAACATAATGTCCTAGTGATAAGCATATATTTCATGAAAGTCAATTTAGATCAAAAGATAGTTATAACACAACATGCACAATTATTCATACAATTTCAACATGAGAAACCCTAGATCTAACATCAAGATACATGTGTGTTATAGATTTAGTCATATAACCATATAAAGATCCAATCTTGATGGTGTATCATATAGATCTATCAATAATAAACATGCATGGCATAGATTTAACCCTAATTCAACATAAAGATGCAATCTTGATCATGAATCACATAGATCTAGCAATACTCAACATGCATGATGTAGATCTAACCCTAATCCATCATAAAAATGCAATATTGATCATGAATCACATAGATCTAGCAAGAATCAACATGCATGATATAGATCTAGCCCTAATCCTTCATAAAAACTTAACCTTGATCATGAATCACATAGATCTAACCATATCCAACGCACATGACATTGGTCTAACCCTAATCTAGCGTAAAGTTGTAATCTTGATCATGTATCACACAAATCTAACAACATTCAACATGCATGACATAGATATACCCCTAATCTAGCATAACAATGTTATCTTGATCATGAATCATATAGATCTAGGATTAACCTTCATGTAGCATGTAGATCTCATCCCATAACAAAATAAAGTTGCAATATTTGATAAAATAAACCATGGATCTATCATCATACATCATGTATGGCACCAATCTAACCTAAATGCATGATAAAGCTCAGATCTTGACATGCAATTTCAAAGGATTGTAAGAAACTTACAAAAAACTGAAAAGAAAGGATGAAATGGGGTGAAACAAGCTTGGATCCTTGATAATTGGCTTCAAAATGAAGATGGGATGATGAACATATGAAGAACAGCTCTCTACACTATGGGGGTGGAGGAGGTGAGAAATGAGAATGGTGGAGGCTAATGGGGTTTATATAGAGGAAAAATTAGGGTTTGTTGGAAAATCAGTGGTAGGCGTATCGCCTGGGGCATGGGCATGCTCTAAGCGATACGCTTGGAGCTCCCCCAAATCTTGGGATGCTAGATTCCTCGTTTCGCATGCTTGTTTTGTCATTTTTTGATGTTTTCGAGTCCCGTTTCCACCAAAATCACAAGGCCAGTTCATCATTCCATCATGTTAACCACATTTAATCCACTCGAAAAAATATAAATATGTCACATAACACATAACAATGAGCAAATTAGGTCAAATAGCACATTTTGGTCGGTTTTGACGTACGTATCGATTTTAGGCAATTCACCAACAATTTGTGACCCGGTCAACTGTGTGATGAATTGAGACATAATAACTAACCATTGAACCTCTAATTAAGCCTAATTTGACATACGATACAAAAATTCGAGATTCCCAGTAAACGACGAATCACGTACCAAATCGCGTAAAAGCCACATATTTGCTTTGTTTTTAATCTAAGAAATCCAATTTAAATCTAATTGATTTCAATTAATTATTTCATTTTGAAAAACCATTATAATTCGTTTAAAAACATTATTTGGGTTATACGTACCCGAAAATTCTCGCGATTCTTAATAATTCGGAAATCGTTAAAACACAGGGTTTCAAAACGGGTCGGGTTTTATAATCGAAAAAGTACAAATGTTACAATCAATACATAATATGCAAGATTAAATCGGTCTACAATCTTTTAGTTAGTGAGCCAATAACCACGGATCAAAGTATGGGTGTGAATTTCAAACATAACACAATTCGGCCAACCCTAAATTTGCAGGTTTGAGTTTAGTATAAGCGGGTTCAGGTCAACTGGGTCAGCTTCGAGTCGAGCCAACAAACCCGTGTAGCTAAACGTGTCATGTTCGGGTCGAACCCATCGGGTTGACGATTGACCCGTTTAACCTATTTATTTAATTTTTTAACATTTTAAATTTCTTTTATGTCATAAATTAAGCTCTTATTATAACTTTTATCAAAGTTTAAAACTCAAAAGAGAAATTAATATAAAAGTTATGATTAAGAATATAATTATTTTCTCTCTCTCTCTCTCTCTCTCTCTCTCTATATATATATATATATATATATATACAAGAGTAAATAATGGATTGCGTCCATGTGGTTTGCAATCCTTTACGAATTGAGTCCAAAGGTTAAGAAATTTTCGTCTGAAAGTCTGAGTTTTGTATTTCTTTGCTATTTGAGTCCCTAAGCCTAACAGAGTTAAAATTTACTATTAAATTAAAGGGCATTTCAGTCATTATACACCTAAAGGGCTAGTTATGTAAATTTAATATGTTATTTATATATATACATATATATTTAATATTCAATATGTTATTTAATATATTAATATATATATATACACATATATACATATATATTAGAAGAAAACAAAAAATGAGAAGAGTAAATTACAGATTGAATTGTTGTCGACCTAGCCCCCCCCCCCCCAGCCCTAATCTTCGATTGAATCGCCGCTGACCCTCTGCCAGACCTTCACGAACCAGTGACCTCGCGTTTCCTCCAATAACCGGCCGGACTCAGCAACCCTCCCAACCTTCAATTTCTTATATGTTACGTTTAAACTTATATTTAAAGAATATATAATAATAATATATAAAATTAATAATTATATCATTTTTAGACATCTGGTGTAATAATATACAGGTTGATATAATTAGCTATATATATATATATATATATATATATATATATATATATATATATATATAGGGAGAGGATCATTTGAGAACTAATTGGGTTTGAGAACTAAAAAGAACTAATCTTAGCCACTAGTTTATATATATGGAAACCCCCCCCCCCCCCATGAATTTGAATGCTCCCCCCTTGAAAATTAGTGGCCCAAATTGGTTCTCAAAAGTTCTCAAAAGAAAAAGTTCTCATTTGAACCTAACCCTATATATATATATATATATATATATATATATATATATATACATATATATATATATATAAATGGACAATTTGACCTCTTATAGTTTATAATTGTTAAGAGTTTGAATCCTAGATCCTGTATTTTTTATGGTATTTCTTATAAGAAGGTGGATACACTCTATCAAAATGCGTTTTTTCTAGGCGAATCATAATGTCACAAGAGATACATAAACAAATCAAAAAGGTAATACATTGTAAATTGTAGCCGTCAAAGCATCGCTCGGGCTTCCTACTTAATGAGAAAACTAACACATGTAATATAATATCTCACGAGATTATTTATAAAGTAACAAAAAACAAGTATCACGTTGCTTGATTATTGTCGCCGCATTGCGAGGGTTGCACCCCTTGTTATGAGTCTTGTAAATTGTTGTCGCTGCTAAACACGTGTGTACCGCATAATAAATTGTTTCCACATTGCGATAACAAAAACGAATATGGTATTGCAAATTGCCGTCACCGTCGAAATGCGCTAATAGAAGACAAATAACGTGCTATAAACCGTCGTCCGCCGCAACGCGTGGGTACCCCACTAGTAGTTTATAGTTGTTAAGAGTTTGAATCCTAGATCCTGTATTTTTTATGGTATTTCTTATAAGAAGGTGGATACCCTCTCTATTAAAATGCGTTTTCTCTAGGCGAACAATTCGTCGGGTAATAACAAAATTATTAGTTTCTAGATGTGCAATCCATCGGATGCAAAGTGAACAATATTTTAATACTCTTTGTTGTTTCAATTAGATTAGATATAAACATAATTATTTTACTCTACTATATATTATTATTTAATTATAAGATATAATCGTTAAATAACTTAATTATCATAACCATAAAGACCTTCTTCTCATATATGGCCGCCTTCACTTTGATTCTTGCAAATTGAAGAACCATGAATCACCCATTGCTGCATGGCTTCTCGTGAAACATTTGCAGACCCTTTCCTGCAACAAAAAAGTTCACTTTCTGTCCCTCTCATCTCTCTAAAACAGTTTTGTCTCTTTCTTCAACACTTGTGTGTGTGTAGTGTGTGTAATTTGAAGAGAGAGAGAGAGAGAGAGAGAGAGAGAGAGAGAGAGAGAGAGAGAGAGAGAGAGAGAGAAGGTTTAAAAATTATGATCATGGAATTGTTTGTGAGAATTTAACTATTCTTGATGCAACTGTAAACATATATATATGCTGTTTAAATAAAAAAAATAATGTGAAAATATATTTTACACGATTTTACTGTTGGGTTACTATCATAGGCGCTGACTGTTTACGAAATCCCAAAAAATAATTTCTGCCCTAGTCTTTGAATCATCTCTATCATCATCCACCTTTTTCTACACACCACCCTTATAAACCCTAAATCATTGCAGATTCATAGATTATTGTACTTGCAGAAATCTTTTGTTTTATCACAAAATAATTGAGCAGCACCCCAAATGCAAAATTCTTGATTATTAATTTATTACATAAATATTTATGCATAAATGAAGAACATGTGATCCATGAATACTTTTGGTAATTATATCACCATGTTCACCTTATCTATTCTTATACAAAACATATAACTCGATCACCACACTTTATGATGACTAATTGTTACCTAATTAATGATCGAAATCCAAAAACCGAAGGAGAATTGAATTGAAGTTGAATCTAGGTTTCATGAGCATAGCCACAAGAGAGTGCCATTAGTAGTATTGCAGCTTCCTTTTCATCTTGTGGGAACACATGGTAAAAGCTCAAATTCTTGCTCAAACTAACTAGAAATTCCTCCACACAATTCTTTCTAGCCGGAGAAGATGACGGTGATGGTGATGGAGATGGTGAAGGTGATGAGGGTGGAGAGATGGTGGTGATTTGCTTGGAGTGTTGCCTTTTCTTGTACTTTGTAATGTGACCTTTAAGTGGTTTCTTGTGATCTGTGTGGTGAGTTTTTGTAACCTTGAGCGGTTTGATGATCGATTGATCAATGAAAGCATTGCAATTGCCGGTTTCAGCTGCAGCAGCTGCAGCTGCCATTGCTCTTCTTGCCTTCCTTTGTCGGATTCCACAGGCATTGCAAAGTGACTACACAAAGAATAGGCCAAAATTATATGATAAGGGCCAAAATTGTATGATAAGAAAATAGTGATAACCATAAAAATGCTTATAATAGAGTAATATATCAACAACTAATTCAAGAAATTTTAGTACTTTTTTAGATTTAGACTTTGCTAGTGTTCAAAAGATCATGGGGTCACAAACTGTCTGTCTGCAATCGAATTTCACACCATTTACAGCTTGATCTAGGTTGCATAAACGGTCGATTATGTATATTTGGGTTTACCCCTACTTTTGAATGATAATTTGAGTTTATACTGGACCACTGTCAGAGTTTGCAGTTTGCATATAGAGCTTGTATTATAGCAACTACTTATAAAATATACGGATGTTTGAGTTTGATTTAACTATAAAGATAGTGTGAAATTAGATTTCATGGTGTGGGTTATGACCCATCACAAGCTCAAATCTTTGATTGCTCAACTACAAGAAGAAAACATTGTATATACCTTAGGACCTCGAGGTCCGCTTCGCCATAGAGGTGTCTTGGTGGTGTTACAATCCGAACAAACCCTAATTGGTATGTTGTTATTTGAAGAAGTACTATTGCTTGAATTGTAGGTTTCTTCTATTGGCGAATTCGGTGGTTGATGATCTTCACCCTTTGTTATTTCTCTAGCGGTTGGAGCGATTGGATTGGTAGTATTTGGATTCACATGATGAGTTTTCTTCATTTTAAGCATTACTCTCATCTTGGAAGACTTCCACTTCACCTGGTTTAGATCACTCTTCATATGATTGATTCCATTGTTGTTCCATGTCGAAAATTCGACTCCTTTTCCGCTATAATTCTCAATTTCATGATCGTTGTATTGTTGTAATCCAAAACTATCACCCTGCAAACGATCAAGATCAAAACAATAAGTGATCAAAACTTGAACTCATCAAGAATCAATTGAAGTACATATTAAACACGATCCATCAAGCGGACTTACCTCGTGTTGATGTTGAGAGGGATGTAATTCGCTACCGAAAACACCATTTTGATCATTTGAGTTCAAGAACATATGGGTTGTGAGAGAATTTGAAGATGATGAAGCTTGATTATAATTAGTGGTCAAGAATTGGTGGGTGTTAAGGTGATCTTCATAGTGATCATTTGGGTAAGGAGAATGATTGTTGGAAGAAGAATTATAGAAGAGTGAAGTCATATTGTATTCCAAAATTCAAAACACACAAGAAAAGTGGAAAGCTAGAGAGATGATAGGTTTGCAAATAGCTAGGATGTGTAGCTATGGGAAGCAAATAAAACCTAAATGGATGATTGAACTCTTTTAAAAGGGAATACTTTGCTTTGCTAGTTGCTGCATACGCCCTTCACGTGACTTCAAACCACAAGACTAGATAAATAATCAATCCTGTAAAGAGTAAAAACAGAAAAGGCTAAAATTGGATTGTCGTATTCTTTTCATATAGTTTTATAAATATTATAAATATTAACTAATCTGTTAGATATTTATAAATAGTAAGATAATGGTTTCATTTACTTTTTCCTACCAATCTGTTCATATATAGTTAGTAGTTATTGTGTTATGTGTGAGTATTGTAACCTGATTTCATGAAATAATCCTGTGAGTTCCGGTTATTATTTTTTTGACACGAAAGTCCCTTTATAATTAAATATGTTAGGTGTCATTTGTCTAATAAGTTGTAATATTTTTGTTATAATAAGTAGCAATATTTTTATCTTGATTAGTTTATGTATGATATTTTCTGATTTGTAATATGTTTGTCTTGATTATGAGCAATTATTTGTTTTCTAGATGTGGGTAGCTAGGAAAAAGAATCCAACAAATTTAAAAGCTCAAGGAACAATTCACATAAGCGCGCAACGCAAACCAAAAAGACTACAAAAATCAGAGATTAACGTAAAAAACCCTAGCCTCGATCAAGATTCCAAAAAACATTTAAAAAAATTAAAAACATAAGAGAACTATTACAGGAAAAAAAAAAAAAAACCCCTTAAAAACTCAAGATTGAAGCTATAAACGAAAATGATTTTTATATACAATTTTTGTGAGTGGCTAAGATTATAGTAATCTTTGGCTACAAAGAAGCCATTATGCTATTGCCTCGTCAAAGAACCATTTTGAATTATCACATCCATAAACCAACAGGAAGTAAGCACACGCGTCATGATTTAAGATGACATGCAACGACATGCCCAAACTAGCCAACTATTAAACGTAAAGCGTATTGAAAAGTAGTAGTAAGACTGCCAAAATTACATTTTGTTATATATAAACTATAATGTCCAAATAAGACCAAGAGTACATTAATCCAACCCTTCGCGCTACCACTTCTCGTATTTCGTTTAACTACTACTCAATATGCCTAGTACTAATAATCATTGGAAAATCCAAGCCGCCGCTCACAACAATCACTCGATATTGTAGCAGCCACCAAAGACCCCTCTCATAAGAGCCACAGGAAACCATAGCAAAAACAACATGCTCGCACAAGGGCTTAGAAGCTAAAACATCTCACAACAAACGCCAGAATCACGAGACATTAGTAGCATAAATAACCTTTTCACAAAGCCCTAGCCGTGACCAAAGGTCGTTAAAACCATAGTAGAAACAGTTGTTATCTGAAATCCTAGCCACCATTGCAACCAAAATTTATAGATGGCACTGCAGGTCATTCTTCGTCCTTAGCTACATGTCATCCCCCGTCCTTAGCTTGCGAGATTATATTAGACTAGTTATATACTTATTGTTTTCAAAAGATAACAAAGTGTAATATTTTTCTCTATATATAGACCCCTTGTGTAACTTTATTACACACACAATCAATATATAATCATTAGAACGTAGTGTTCTTTGGTTTAAGTGGACATATAGAAGAGACGGGGTGTGGGATGGACACGTTGTTAAGTTTGAGGCGTGTAAATATTACAAAGGCCCTCACAGAGTATCTTATGACATCTGATTGTGCGGAATTCAATCAGATATATGATTCAAGAATGAAGATGATGTAGAAATTGAAGAATACTATAACATAAATGAATGGAAGAAGAACAAATAATTAAACAATGAAAACACAACGTGCACACGTTTTGACTGCTTGAAATGTCTGGTGCACAGTGATCCTAGAGAAAGTTTTCGTAACTCCTCTTTAATTCCCCTATCTTGCTTCACGATGGCTAACCCTAAAATTGTTGTTAGGAAGTTGTATTTATAGGCACATACAATCTCCTTAACAAGACAAATTCGGCCCAAACCCATAACACTGAAACCCAATGAAGTCTACTAGATAGCTTACTAACAAGCCCTATAGCTAATCGGGAACCTAACTAAGAACACTAACATGGCACTAAAAATACCTGTAAACTAGCAACTAGTAAATATTTAATAGACAAGCCTTATTATATCCCTCTAGGCTTGTGCTATTAAATGTCTTCATTTCTTCAAACTTCTTGCTCTTTACTTGCATGTATGGGTGTCGGTTTCGATGTAGATCTCTCAGTAAAAAATTTCTTTGTTGACCAACATGAGATACTACGTTCAGTTCTTTCTCTCTCTTTATCAACAATAATACAGACTTCTGAAGATGAATAAATAGTAAGAGGGGGATTCTCAGCTACTTGCTTTCCTTGAATGAACTTTGCTCCATGTTGTATGAATGGTAACTATTTTGATGTGCCTTCATCATGAACGGATAACTTTTCTTCAATCTTTGTCTCTAGCAAACTTGGTTGTTGTTGTGGTAGTGACATGTCATATTCTTCTACTATCATGACACTCACTTGATCTTCATGCTCAGCATTCTCTTCTTTAACACTTGATTCACTCACAGGGAATCAATCAATCTTTTATGTAAAAAAAACTTGAGTCATGATGCACTCAATTCCCCCCTCAATTCATGAACCACTTTATCTCCCCTCAGTTTGTGAACATTGTCTTCATTACTTTTGGAGAGCATCACCAGAACCAACAAACTCCCCTTAAACATCAGATTTTCAGTTAGAGTAGTTATAGCAAGACGGTTCTTTAAAACGAGCAGCAACTACAATACTTTGATCAACATGGATGTTCTCTTTATTATTGAGCTGACCCTTGAAAGTTTGACTAAGTAACAAAGGAAGATTTGTGTAAACAGAGTCATTGACTTCTTTCTTTCATTCATCAACGTGTCAATCACAGTGAGAAACAAACACAAACCACGATAGTAATTAACCAAAAAACATTTTAATCAATTGCAAGTTTCATGAAACAACAAACATCATTTGTAACAGAAGGAAAATAAAAATCTTTTTGCTTTTTTGTAATTTTCATACTAAAACACATTGATATTTTTTTTTTTTGTATTTTATTATTATTATTTTTTCATAAAGCAAGTAAACAAATAAACACACTATCTTTGTTTTGAAAACAATCCATACAATAAAATCATGGAAAATTGGATTTTAATAATCCAAGTTATTACCAATTGGCCAATATTAATCCCAATTTCAAAATTGGCCTACATTAATCCCAATTATTAAGGTGTTGGATTTCATTGGACCCCCGTTAAGTTTTCCTTAACTCCGTTAGTTTTTTGCTGACGTGGCACTGATTAATAAAAGCCACGTGGCTGCCACGTTAGCAAAAAACTAACGGAGTTAAAGAAAACTTACCGGGGGTTCAATGAAATCCAACACCTTAATAATTGGGATTAATGTAGGCCAATTTTGAAATTGGGATTAATATTGGCCAATTGGTAATAACTTGGATTATTAAAATCCAATTTTCCTAAAATCATTTAATCACACTTTAATTTTAGATTGACCCGTGGTCAAGCACTTGGCTAAATATCAATTGGACCAAAAATTAGTTATACATATCTTTGTTCTTACGGAAAAACAAAAAGAAATATAAATGTGTACATTATATTGTTTTTTTATCTATCAAAACTATAAATCATTTAACGAAATGAGACAGTACAATCCTAATTATATCCTTAAAAACCACACGACATTGACATATCTATCTGCAAAAATCTTGAGCCCCAAAATTTGCCCAATGACTCATGTGGCGTACTTACTGGCGTGTGGTCTCGAGACTTCTTAATTATTTTTCTGGTATCTATACATTTGCTGATACAAATTTGTAGCCACAAAAGTGCACCTCGTGACAGACCTCTACATAATCATCATATCATGATGTTTTTTCATAACGAGGACGTACTTAAGAGTTTCCATATGGGTTTATAAAATATATAAATTTTATATATTTATAACCATGTGCATAGAAATAATATATAACTTGTTACATCGTCAAACCTAGTGTTAACTCCTCCATTAGTTTTAGTTTGTGAAGTAATTAGGGTAATTTAATTTGTGGGGTGGTTTAGAATTGTGAGTGGGATAAATTTACCGTTAAAAAAAAATCATACGTTAGAGATACATGTTTTAATATCTAAGAAAAAACCATCAATTGATTCTTTTAAGCAAAAGTTACATTATGCACGTGTGTTATACTTTTATTAGTCTTATATAAATACCATAGGTGTACAGCTCGACTACAGGTTGTTAAGAAAGGGTTCTCGTTCACTATCTTCGTTTGCACTTTGGACCTGAAACAGTACTAACAGCGTTGTTAGCCACGTCACAAGATAAGAGTGTGTCTTTTGACCAGGCTCGGAAGTGAGGGAATTTATAATACTTAACATTTTCTCTTGAACGTCATTAATGCATTAGCCTATTTGGTAATGTGTAGGTACCTGGACCATACGGCGTAGGTACCTATATCGTGTAACGACGATTAATGATTGACATTAAATGCGTATCTGGTCTCGGATAAGTAGTTCCGAAGCAGTTGAGCTTGGTCTGTTATCCGTACCGGACTCGTCTGTGGTCTGAACCATGCTTGTGATCAGAAGACATCGTGTCGTTCGGCCATATAACCATGTTGTTGGCTGGACCATATCCTGTGTTAGGGCGATGTGTGGTCTGGTCATGTTCTGAGGGTCAAATGTGTGTCTGGATTGACCATCCTTTGTGTGAGGATGATCCGATCCAGACATATGTCATCGGTACTCGGGAACCATCTCATGAGAGGTCACTGGATTGAGGCCCGACGTTCGCACTGGGAAGGTTCAAGGGTAACGTTCAAAAAAAAAAAAATTAAACCATAATTCATAACGTTTAAAAAAAAAATTAACCACAATTCATACAATATAAAATTAAACACATACCTAATAAATATCTCCTCGTCAATTTTGGAAAGCTTGAAACCGAGTCATTACATCCTCGTCTTTCATTTTAAGAAAAAAGTTTCTTTTTCGACCGCGCAAATCAGGGCGTTGTTCAAATACTCCTCGCTCATTTGATTGCGTAAATCCGTCTTTTACACTTCGCGTAGTGGAACACAAATTTTTTTACACTTCTTTTCAATTTCTTTCCTTTCTCTCCTTAAGTGAACTCGGGAACACAGTGTTAATGATTTAATAAAACTTTTAAGTTTTATTTTTAAATTGCACTGTTGGTTTTAATTAATTAACGGACATTTGATCATATTTCAATATCGTGATTTTAATAAAAAACCATTAATTAAAAAAAGGTTCGATGGGTAGCAGGAAAATAATTTCAGAGGTAGCGGAAAAATATTTTTAGGGGTAACGATATACAAAAAATGTTTTAAAAAAAATTCCACAACGCGGTGCGAGTTGAGGGGTAGCAGACGTTACCCGCCCTCCTAACCATGTATGTCTGCCACTGGCTTGGACTCTTGGAGTTTCCTCTGATGAAGTGATGAGAGTTCGAGTACTGGTAACTAAAAGACCCAAAGATACGAGACTGCCTCTAATTAGACCAGGATCACGACCTAAATTTAATCATAAAAAAAAAAATAGTGTTATATAAATGTTTTAGTTAATTAATCAGGCTTGATTTCATTCATATGATCAAATCAAAGTATATATAAAGTGAGATATGGGGATAAGATTTTGCATGGGAGGTGACTCCCCATCATCATATTCTAATATTGCCAAAACTCAATCAAGGCATATGCAGGCTTGAGACAAGAATACAGCATCCTGACCACCTCTTTCCACATCACCCCCCACCCCCACCATGCATAATAAGCCAATCTCCCATTAATGCTAATCAAATTATTCTTTTATCACATGATGAACTCTAAGTTCATATGTACGTTTGCCATGGCCCCTACCAAACCAAAATATCAGCTGCTAAATAATATAAACACTTGCCATTTATTTTTTAGGGACTTGTTTTGCTCTACTTTCTTATATTATGAGTCAGTTTTCAACAAATCCTTAATTAACTAAAGTGTTAGATGTCAATCTGGATATTAAGAAATAGAGAGCAATAACTACTCTCATAAGAAATATGTAAAGATATGTAGGATAGAGTTATTGTAAAAGCCTAATGTGTTCACGCGCTCACATGAGTACATCAATCTCATATACACACTGTTAAAAACAAATCACGAAACTAACACACTGGTGTAATTTTTTACATGTGCAAGACCACTAAAATTTTACAAAGTGTGTTAGCTTCTTGATTTGTTTTCAATGGTGTCTTACGGGCCTGATGTACATGTGTTAGTGCTTTCTTTAGGCATTTAGCTAGGCACACTAGCTAGGATTTTTTCGTATATGTATATGTATATAGGGGAATGATAATACAAAAACCAGACTTTATGTTGAAAACCAGAAAACCAATTTAATGCATAATAATCTCAAATTTTATTCGTTTTTTTTAGTTTTTAAACCTAGTTTCTTATAAAACTATTGTCGTCAACGTCCCGTAATTCAATCTATGAGCATTCAATCATCATCTTTCTTCGATTAAGGTGAGCATTCCAAAATCCATCTTCATCATTGTTATATTATTGCGATCAATCACCCCTTATTGACCGCCCCTAGAAAACCGGTTTTATGTTTATGTAGTATACCTACCTACATATGTTGAAGTCCATTGTCACTTTGTAATTTTGTTTGTATTGCATATGTGTATTTATCTTTCAGGACATCATAATTATCATTATTAACTACTCAAAATGTTATAACACTTCATATATTGTTTAACATTCATATTTTGCTATCCTAACTATCTTTATCCTTCAAGTATGACCTTATATTGTAATCAAGGTGGTGTGTCTAGCAGGGTTTTTTTTTATGCTAAATGTGACTAAGTTTGGAAAGCCTGATGTTCGAGTTGAATATATTCCTGTATTGGACACTGTTTTTTGCGAAGTGGGACGATGTTGTCGCGATGTATCAGGCGTATACTGACAAAGCTGGTTTCTCTACACGCTTAGGCACCAAATAAAAAAATCAGAGGTGTTACTAAACATAGATTCATCCATCATAATCGAGATGGGAAACTAAGGCTGAAAACTATGATTATATGACACTGAGTCACTCTCTTCTTCAAGAAGCAACGGCTAATTGAAGGCGTGTGATTGTAAAGCGTCCAACCGATTGAAATTTGATCCTGAGACTAAAAACTATCTTCATTATTCCTTTGTTGAAATACATAACCACGAGCTCATTGGTCAAGACTTTATGGATTTTACTAAGAAGCGACGTAAAATGCACTTTTCACCCAACAATTCATTCATGAGCTTGGTTTAAACAAGATTGGCCTGAATGTTGCACACAAAGTACAATGTTCTTTGAAAGGCCATCACAATGTGTGCGGTACTCAAAGTGAAAGATTTGTTTTCTTTTATGTGTTTTCGCAATATTTAATGTTCTGCATAAGACCGCCCTGTGTGTGTATATATATATATATATATATATATATATATATATATATATAATTTCATTAATTTTTTTCTGAAGAGAAAATTTACCCTACTCCTACTCCTAAATTACTCCCCGTATTAATTTATATTATGTGTGGATTTGAACTCAGGACCTCCAACTAAAAGAAAAATAACTTTACCAAGTAAGCTATTCTCACATTGGCTATATAATTAATATCATTATTATTACATAAAAAATCTAAATGATCATGAGTTCATATCTTTTAGCTAAGGTCTCAAATCATCAATTAGATTTCATCTATACCATAGTTACCGTTATGTTGCTTCGGGTATGCATTGATTTTAAGAAGGTCTAAGACAGTATGTCGTGTCGAGTAACATGGGATAGCTTTTAGGGAAGATGGGTTACTAGGAGAGATATAGAAGTAATTATGGATATGTATGACGGAGCTATAACAAACGATCATGCGTCGATATGGAATATAAACTCCATCCATGTACCAAGGATTCGCGTTCAGTCTGTTTCTTTTGTGATAGTCTTGCATAAGTCTTTTTATGCAAATCTAAACCCATAGTATATTGCATGCTTTTTGCATGTGATATTATGTTAGTAGCTAAGAGTAAACTAAGCCTAAAAGAGAGGCTAAAGGAGTGACAAGAATCTTATGGAGCAAAGATTTAAAGCTAAGTTACTCGGATATAAAAAACAGCATGATAGATAACATATCTCGTTTTATACACCGAATACTCCCTTCTAGATTAAATAACTTAGATATTTTTGGGGGCAGAACAGTAATAAACAAACAGCGATAATTAATTAAGGTGGTGTCTTATGGGAGGTTGTAGAGCCGACTCCTATCTGGCTTTGTTGTTACTTGCTATCCATGATTTTACAACTTTTATGACATAATGTACAAGATATAATAGCAGATTTGTAAGGACCACCTTCACCTCCAATTGCAACTAGGCTTCATATATATCAGGCAATGAAAGTTACTCCTGTCTACAGTCGTTCTGTTTTCTTTCTAGAGCAGGTATTTCAGGATATATCGCGGTATAGCTTATATGATCGGTGTGTTTTTGGAACGACATTTTATCGATCTCACACAATTTAACCAAGCATATGCTACTAGCTAGCTAGAAAGATGTGAATCTTTAATCCTAATAAAACAGTAAACTGTTACAAAAATTGTTGTAACATGCATCCTTTCTAAGATGTTTTCATCAACATTGTTATATATAAATATCAGATTCAATTATCAATTTACTAAATTATCAATTAATTTTTTTTAACGACAAACTACACCAATTAAAACCAATTACTAATTTTGTCCAAACTAAAATTTTCATTTAAAAAAAAAATTGGCAAACTGAATTTAGATTTTGATAAATTACTCAATAATTTAAGTGTTTTTAAAAGAACTAATAAAAAATCTATCAAACACAATAAATTTCTTTAATGTTTTAAATTATCAACTTATGTTTTATAATGAATTACGTCATTTATAATTTTTAAATCTCTTAACCGTTTTTTTTTTGTATATATATTATGAACAAAAACTCAACATGTGTAGCATACGCGTTACTAACCTATATATAATTACGTTTTTCTAATGATTATGATTCATTCTTATCCTTCTTACCCAAACCAAACTTCTCGTAGTAACCCCTCTCTATTATGCAATATATAATCAGAAGTGATTATGAATAGTCATTTGCTCTTATTGGTCCATGTGGCTGATTACTAACGTGGCAACATATTTTATAATTTTTTTCATCAAAATAAAAAGTAATATGTGCAATCGTGTAACATGATTTTTAGGTTGTAAGCTTAATACTTTGATTGTTTGGGTCGTTACCAGTGGTTGAACAGGGATAATCGTGTAATATAATCTTTACGTCCTAAATTTGGTGAATACCGTAAAATTTACTTTAATCGTTGAGGTAGTTTCGTAGTTTTTTTTCGTTTTCTTTATGTATCGTTATAGCAATACAATTTTTTTTGTGCATCTACGGGATACATGCAGCAACACACAAGTTGTCAATCTAGTTTCCCATGAAAACAAAAGCGTCAGAAACCTTATGCGACACAAAAACATAATTTAGCGAAGAGAGAGATCGATGTAACAAGTCATTTCAATTAAAAAGTTACATGTCTAAAAATAGATAAAAATATGACTGTATGATCTATAAAAAGTTTTTGTCTTCCAATTTTGTAGTTTTATTACTAGCTAGTCTTTTGGAGAAGAATACATAAACGGAAAAGAAAAAACAAAGTTATTATTATGGATATATTTCATTAAAAAATTGGTGGTTTTTTTGTTTAATATAAAATAAAAAACAGTGAAAAGAGGAAAAGATCAAGAAGATGATAAAATTAAACGTACGATGAAGAGGATGGCTACGTAGGCTATTTATGAGTCACTCCTCTTGAATTGGCATGTTCAAGGTAGAGACAACCACTGACTACTGAGACATGATACATATATAACACACAGATATATAGATATATATAGGTGATTTATATACACATATAAATATATATATATATATATAGGGAGAGAAACAGTAAAATTTTATAGAGGGACATCTTAAGGATAAATAAAATAAAGTTATAGCTTTAGCCCCCAATTTAAAAGAAAAAATAATATATACATGTTTTGTTTTATTCGGAATTTGTATAATAAGACAACCAAAAGAGTTATATATGTTACAATAGGGGTCCTAAATTTTTAGTTCGCTTTGAGCATCTAATAAGATTTAGCCGATCCTGATTTTATAACAACTTTTTTAATTCGAACTTAGAACTCCACATAAAACATCTATTATTCTTAATCTTAAAGTTTTAAAAATATAATATTAGCATCATGTTAAATGATTTCTCTATTTCATTAATAAATTAATTATCTTTTTTCGCTCATTTCTCTAGTTAATTAGGTTATGTGTAGTTAGTGTAGTTAGTTATATAAAGCACTTTGAGATGCATTATACATAATGTAGCAGTAATCTAAGAGAGGTTATTGTGAGAAATTTATTTTAAATAGAAGAAATTATAGTCATTAGATCTTCAATTAAATAAAAATCTATGGCAAAAAAATTTCTGTGTAAACTTAGAGGAAAAGACTAAAAAAAACAAAAGATGGAAGGATATTTTTGATTTTTTATTAAATTCCTCCCATTTTTTAAACTTTTATAACTCTTAAATACGATATTATTTTTTAATAATAATTACACCATAAAAACGAACGTTTTTTATCTTTAAAACGCATACAGTGTTGTTATATATAAAATTAAAAATATTTTTTACTCTTTCGATTGTATCAATGTTCAGATCATTGTGTCATTGTATGAAAATGTTCAAATCATTGTGTTAGGGATACCCTATTTATCACTACTACAGGTTACGTTAGGGATTTGAGCGGGTGTACGACAGCTCGTCATCAACCATCAAGTTAGTAAACTTCTAATTTTTGTTTTTTTATAGATTCACACATGTTAAAATAATAATCAACTTTTGCATTTAATTAGGAACTGGAAGCCATTCAGCCTCTCATCAAACAGAATGAGACCGCATGTAAAGACGAGGTCTGGTTATTTGTTATCGTCCATGTAACAAAACCTATTCGGAGATGGCTGGAAAGAAGGATTGTGACTGAATTATCAAAGATGTTGATTAGAGATGAGATTGATGAGAACTCAATATGTAGGCATGAATGGAGAAGAGTTGAATTACATGGTACAAGGCAGTTAAGGATATGGTTCTGGTTTAGAGGTATCTTTGCAAGAAAAAGCAACTCCCAAAACTTCTTAATTATTTAGAATATAGTTTGTGAAAAAACTTGAATAGTTGTATATAGTGAATTGTTTCGTTGTATATATGAAATGTATTATTTTGCTATAAGCGTATTTTATTTCCTATTATGAAGTTAATTGTCATTTAATGTGGAAATTAGTGATTCTACAAAATTAGTTTTGTAATTTTTTTTAAATCATGACACGCATTTTTGCGTGTCATCTCCCTTTATGACCGGGGCTTCCTTGACGTGCATTTATGACACACATTATGACGTGCAATGCGCGTCATAAGCTAATGACGCGTTTTTGCGCGTCATCACCCTTTATGACAGAGGCTTCCTTAACATGCAAATACGTGTCATCTATACCCCTTTATGACACGTATTGCGTGTCATTAGTGGGCTTTTTTTTGTAGTAGTATGACATCCTAACGAAGCCACTTCCAAGAATAAAGTTCAAAGAGATGCGATAACATATTGGAGTCAAGAACCTATCTAGTTCATATTGTAAGTTTGGGGGGGGGGGGGGATGTTGGTTCGCTAATTCACCACAAGTTGGTGATGGGCCAGTCCGATCCGCAAAGAAAAAGAATGGCGAATTGGGCTTAAATGTTTGGGAAGTAGGTCTAAAAATAATTATCTTGTTGGACAAGTTAGTGTAACAGGAGTTTGAGGTAATAGGTTTCTATAAGAAGCTTTGTTTATCAAGTAAGGTAAAGTCTATATATACCTAGTTACTAGCCACTTACCCGGGTAACTACCCGGGTCTAAAACGTAAAAAAAAAATATAGATATATATACTATCCAAAAAATTCTTATCGGTAAAACAATATTAAATAATAATAAAAAAATTCAATAACAATTACAAATTTGAGAAAATAGATTTATACACTATGTTTCTTGTTACATTTGTTGGACGACCGTCTTCATCCAAAATTTTCAGACCCTTCTTGCTCTTCACCCTTGATAAAGCAACATATAATTGACCATAAGAGAAGACGGGATCTTTCAAGTACAATCCAACTCTCGAAAGATATTGACCTTGGCTTTTGTTTATCGTCATTGCAAACAAACAAAGATCGGAAACTACCTTCTCTGAAACCGAAAAGCAATTCTTTTATCTGTTGGAACCAAGGAAAGTTTAGGAATAAAAGTCTTGAATCCAATGTTGCTTCTAGAGATAATAACCGCTTCAATCACGTGCTTTCCTAGAGATACGATCTGAAGGCGTGTTCCATTACATGGGCCATTCCACTGATCAATAAGCAACATAACAGGAACACCGACTTTCAACACAAGTCGATGATTTGGAATGCCAGATATATGTAAAGAATTCAGGACGTCTGGTGAGTATATGTTACGATCAAAGTTGTCACCTACCATCTCATCTTAACATACAGAGTATGAGCTTAAATACTCATGCTCTTCACCGGGAAACCAAAGAAAGTAGACGATTGTTGATATCATCGACAACTTCATTAGTTGGTGCGAGAACAACTCTTTCTGACCAAAAATCTCGATGACCGAAGTTGTCAAGAAGCGAAGGGTAAACAAACTCAATAAGATCACTGTCTGGATCCGATGAATCATGAATAAGAAGATCAGGAGGAATATCTATATTTGACTCACCATCATTATCTCCACCGACTTTTCCTTCTCCAATATCCAAAAGCCATCGAGCAAAATCAGTTGTTTCTTGTATCTCTGGTGGATCGTTACCTTGAAGAAGACACATGTTTTTTGTTAACTTAAAACCTTACACTCTCTCCAAATGTAAAACGAAGTAAGGCATCAAGTAACAACATCTTAATTTGAAGCGCCTTGAAGGACAGGAAGAATCTGTCTGAAATTTCCATCAAAAACATGAAATGAAATATAACATAGAACTAAATTCGAAATAAAAACTAAAAGGAATAAAACATAAAACTAAAAATGTAAGAAATATTAAATAAGAGTAACTTACAAATTTGAAAAAAGAAACTTAAATGTTTTTTATTGCATTTGTTTGTCGATCGTTTTCATCTAAAATAAAGATTTGATACATTTTTTGTTCTTCACTCTTGATAAAGCAACGTATAACTATCCATGCGAGAATACTGGGTTCTTTAAAAACAATCAAACTTTGGAAAGAGATTTACATTGCTTTTGTTTATAGTCATTGCAAAACAAACTGAAATTGCAAACTGACTTCTTTGAAACTTAAAAGCAATTTACTTATCTGCTGCAATCAATATGTTAATATTACTAAAGAACCAAATTAAGAGTATGCTAACCCTACCAAAAGGACCTATGCTATTACAATAACAATTTAATTTTGGGTGATTGATGATCTTTTATGATCTTAATTTGATCTGACAAACACCTCTTAATATCTAGTTTACAGACTTACAATTGCGCCATGGACCATGGGGATGAACAACACCTGGGTAAATACCCGATGTTATAATATAAAATTGAATACAAAGTAAAAGATTGCATAAAACTACATATGAAATAAAACAGAAAAGAAGATAAATAAGACAAAAAACGAAACAAATATTAAGTAAAAGTTAACTTGGTAGTTTGAAAAAAGAGATTTTAAAAAATGTTCTTTGTTACATATGTTAGTTTTTAATACACGTGCATCGTATGGCTGGGGTCATTAAACAATAAAAGTTATTATAATCTATTATAGCAAATTTTGAAGGTAAAATAGATTGTAACCAAAATTAACACGTAAGTTGGTTATCATTCCAAAAACCAAAACAAAATTTTCGAAAACTAAATTTAATATGAAAGTGGACCTAAATTCATTCCAAAGACCAAAACAAAATTTTAGATGTCATCTAAATGATCCTGGAAACCAAAACCAAAATGGAGATTGATCTAATACATCACCATGCCCACATGATATTGTACAACTGAGAAGTGAGTGCCATTTATATTATGCAGCAAATGAAGAACCTACAAAGAAATAAATAGAAGAAATGATTAGGTACACCATTTAAGAACTAAATCTACATATTTAACCATTATTTGGCAGCAACATTTATGAACAAATTGTACCTAATTAAGCATTTTGACACATAGTGACACAACTGAAGAAATTATAAAACAACCATATGTTCATATCGCCTGCTAGAGTCGGTTCAATATATTCAGCTACAACTAAAGCAAAAAGTAAAAATATTTATAAATTAGCTCCATACTTACGTTACATTTTTAATAATCAATAGCATACCACTCTCCAAAAATCATTGCAATTATACAACATGTTATGACATAACAAAGTTGTGATTTAGATCAAACCGTTAAGTCTTAAAAACCTCAAGCTATAACTATGGAGATTGATTTGTGTACTAATTTAAAGCATCAATAATTAATAATTAATTAGTTGAATGTAAATAATAATAAAACTGAACCACTGGTACGCCTACTAAAATCGACATACCATCCATCCAGAAATTGAAACTACATGTGAATGAAGAATGCAACTTGTCTACATCCACATCAGCATAACCTGCAAGACTACAAACACTGTTGGCTGCTGTTAAAGATGATATGTACCTCGTGTTCTTAGACCGCCTTTTGTCATTTGAGTCATTGATGAAAAACATTTTTAAGTTATCATCTACTTGTAATTCTTGCCTGATGTCTTTTTCCAAGCCATAAGCTAATGCTTGATCAATTTCTGACCCCGATAAGATGAAATAATTCTCTCTATAGCAGCAAAAGCCCCTTTTAGATCCCCTAGCTAGCGTGTTAACCAATCCTGGAAATGAAATATGAATTGGGCAAAGGAAATAATCGAATATGAGTACTCACAGCAAATGTCAATGTGAACGTTATCCGATAAAAGAAGCAACAATCAGATTCTAAGTTGAATAAAGAGATAGAGCTTTTGATGTATTGGTAATGATGTACGCAAATACTGACTGGAAATAAATATATAAACAACAAAGAACCCACAACTAAATGTAATATATATAATGTCCAACTTAATAAATTTATTTTTTAAAGATCACAAAGTGAATTTAACAATAGATATTGTTATACAGATGTTTTGAAAGGTAAAATAAATTGCACACCTGTAGCTCTGCATTTAAGACGTGAATTTCTTGAAATTACCATCTTTGCTCATCATAATCTAAAGAGAATAAAACAAAACCAACATCAAATGTTAATTTAGTCATCAACAACAATAATGAATGAAGTAAATCTTCAATTTCTCGAACACAAAGAAACAAATATTTTGCATATTCATTGAATATGGAAGAAGAAAATTAAAGCGCTCGGGGTTGTCTTTGCATGAAAACGACCCACACAACCAAATCGTACATAATTTTACAGAATTTAACCTATTATCCAATCCTTCTATATACATATCCAGAAGTTGGAGCATTGTCCTCAATAGAAGCACCTGAAAATATGATATCCCTTTTTAAAAATACTTGTTTAAGACTCAATGACAGTATAATCAATGGATGAAATACTTGAACATGACATTAACATAGATGATAATTTCTAATGTCTTAAAGGAAAATCATAGGTTTAGGATAAAATGATTGTCATATTTTTTTTCATCTACAAAAACCTAAATAAAACGATTAACAGATACAAAATCTAGCACTAAATCTTTACTTATGAGTTATGACCCAAGAATTCAAAAATTGTTTATCTAAAGAAAACAATATTCATGCAAATCAAAAGATCCTTTAATATGTACAGACTTAAGAAAATTGATTTAAGATGTAGGATTACTTACTTTCAAAGCCAGTAAGAAACAATTTTGTAGAAAACTTAGTATTAAAAGCAAGTATTGGATTAAAATTTAGTCAACCATATTTACGTAAATTTAAATTTCAATCTTAAATGGAGAATTAATTTGACTTTCTTAGAAAAGGTAGGTATTCATTGCTCCGAAGATCATTCCCTATATTTTAAGTTTAATACTTTAGATTTTTAAAAAAATCTAAAAAACTAACAAAATTACACCTAGGATTTTAGTGTCATTAGAGGGTGCCACATCACCAATTGATGATGTGGACACACTTATTATGTGCCAACTCAACCCAATATGTTTTGTTTAATGTATATGTAGATGTAGATGTAGATGTAGATGTAGATGTAGATGTAGATGTAGATGTAGATGTAGATGTAGATGTAGATGTAGATGTAGATGTAGATGTAGATGTAGATAGAAGTCAACCATATTTACGTAAATTTAAATTTCAATCTTAAATGGAGAATTAATTTGACTTTCTTAAAAAAGGTAGGTATTCATTGCTCCGAAGATCATTCCCTATATTTTAAGTTTAATACTTTAGATTTTTAAAAAAAATCTAAAAAACTAACAAAATTACACATAGGATTTTAGTGTCATTAGAGTCTGCCATATCACCAATTGATGATGTGGACACACTTATTATGTGCCAACTCAACTCAATATGTTTTGTTTAATGTATAAGATAGATGTTAGGACTAAATAAATAGTTTTAAATGAGTTTTTTCTAAACGATTTATGTGTAATCCCTGGTATCGGTTTAAAACTTTGAGTGTGATGGTTTTAAATGTTGGAAAATGAATAACATTAGCATAGTTTGGTTGTAATCTTAGAATATTACCAAAATGCCAAGTCATATAATTAAAAATCATATGAACTCGAAAATAATAAAATAAAACAATATAATGAGCTTCTACCAGTAAGGAACAAACACAAATAATGTTAAATCCAAGCAATATACATATGAGAGTTTAAAACGTAGAATTAGAATCTAATGAGATCTATGGAGTGGGGTCTTTAAACAAAGATACAAAACTTATAAAATGATTGTAGTATGTGTTTATCGTTTTGACTATGGTTGACCCTACAAAACTTATTAACATTTGACTTGTCTTAAAGATCGGTATTAATATCATTATTTTATTGTATATATTTCAAACAAATTAATTTTTATGTATTCTTTTGAATAGTTAATATAATATAAGTCAAAGGGCTAATGGTAATCAAAGGGCATATGGTGTAGTAGAACGAAAAGAGACTAAAATTGTTGTAAAATGGTTAAGACAATAATGTTACATCAAAGCTTACATCTAAATTGATGTTATTTACAGAAGAATTTTTACATTAAAAAAAGTTTGATTTTTTAATACATAATACAAAGACATCCTCGTCATATCATAACATATATCACACAACATATGTTACTATCTGTATGAATTAATTTTTTTTTTTTTTTTTTTTTGTGACATGTATTTCATTAAACCAAAAGGAACATACACGACTTAAGTCAACACGCAAGGAAGGCGGGCAACAAGCTGCGCCGCCAACCCCTTTTGAATAGCAAACCCTAGCCGTATAAAAACAACATTCTTCAATCTAGAGGTCGCACTATTCCCGCGCATGACTTTCTGGATCCTGTTCAACATGGCCACCGCCTCTGTCTCTAGATGGCCGAAGGTGTCAAAGGCGAAAGGAACAAACACATGTTGGTTTTCGATGCACGCTTGCTCATGTTTGTTAACCTTCCCAGCAGCTGCCTTTGACGCCGCCTGACCTGCTGTGAAAGTGCTGGGCCTTAGCCCCACAAGAGGGGAGACCCCCGTCAGATCAACACAAGCGTGTTTCCCATTCTGCCACCCAAAAACAAGTATGTCGGCCGGCCGGAGAGTGGAACGCCCATCCCTGGGATCAGACAGGAAATTAACAGGAGCTTCTTTCCTGGCTGAGATCCCAGCTCGCCTGAAGATGTCGAACAGAACGTCCCTTACTACATCATGACGATATTTGAAACCTGGGAGCTCTTTGCAGTGTACGGCGTGCTCCCCGAACGAATCCAAACACACCTTGTTGCAGACGGGGCATTTTTCATCCACCGGGTATAGGGGAACCATGAGGCGGTACTTGAGAATGGCCCGGTATTCGACAGGCGACATGTGCTGCCCCAAGCCATCAATAGGGAGAGCATGGAGGAAATCCTGCGCATGTGGCTGTCGGAGGCAATCCCAAACAGCCTTTTGCCTAACTGTCATCCCAAAGTTTGCTTCCATCTCGAGCGTGCTTTTACCAAAGAGGGCATTCGCCAAAACGTGTTGGGCTTTTGGTGGGGCGGTGTCCTTGTTGGTGAAACCGCTCAGATCAAAGCCCGGAATAATGTCATGGAGACCAGCTAAAGCATTCTCATAGTCAGGGCTCATGCCACAGCCCCCGCATCCCCGAAGAATATGATCTTGTAAAGTCCAAGTTTGGGCACGCGAAGCCACAAAGGCGTACGAAGTGGCCTCGACCGCCGAATAAACCCCAAGACCCCCATGCCGAGTTGGCAAAGAGGCAAGACGCCATTGTAAATCCCCAAAGAAGGGACCCCCGCACACAACAATGTCCTCAACGGCCGTCCGCAAATCCTTATCAAAACCAACAGCAGCCGCCATCATGTGGTGGGGGGGGCAAGTTCTTAAGCCAAAGAGAAGTTTGGCGAGCCCCATGCACGAACGAAGCAGGAGGAGTTCGCATTGAGGGTCGTCCAGCGTTGGGAGGAGGCGCATAAGATCGGCAGCATTAGAAGCCCTCCTCGCAGCCAGCCCCTGAATAAACTGGCCATCCCGACTGACAGCCCCCCCAAGGAGCTTCACCCCTTTGGTGGGTCTGCTGATGTCAACAGGGAAGAGGCCCGGCCGAACTTTCTCGCCATCGCAGGATGGCCAAAAGAGTTCCGTCTTCCGAATATTAAGGGTCAGGCCCAACGACGGCCCTCTCTCGTTAATAATCCCGAGGGCCTTGGCAACCTCCCCAGAGTCCCCAATAATCGTACCATCGTCGAGGTACCAAGCATGGAGCAGCAGGCGACAGTTGTCACGGATATGGTGCACAAGCGGGTGAAGGACGAGGGCAAACAGGAGGGGCCCCAATGGGTCCCCCTGTTGAACCCCGGTAGTGGCCCATATATGGTCGTCCCCCAGGTATAAGCGGGCAGGCTGCCCATATAGGAAGTCAACCCAAGGCGAAATGGACGGGCATCGAAGCCTGACCTCACGAAGCAGGGACGACCGATCAACCAGGTTGAAAGCATTGGAGAAATCGACCGTGAGCAAAGCGAGCCCCCCATCACAATATCGTTCTTCAACCAGACGGTTGACGCTATGGAGAATGGCTTCGGCGCCGCCCGATACCCCAACCCCGAACTGGAAGTCGCCAAGGTAAGAAGCCATTGCCTTACAGACCCCTTGCATCGCAACCTTGGAGACCAGCCGCCTCCAGATAGTGCCAACGGCAATAGGACGAATCCCGTTATCAGGCTTAAGGAGCGGCGTAAGGGGGGCCGAGGCAACAAATTCTGCTAAGGCGACCGGACACCGCCCCCCCAGCCAAAGGTTAACGACCGTTGTAATAGCGTCCAGGAGGTCCCTAGCAGTAGCAGACCCCTCCCCACACAAGCTGTCCATAAGGTGCTGGGCACGCAATCCGTCCCTCCCACACGACGTCCCTTTCGGGAAGGATTTTATACATTCAAGGACCCGCACCCCACTCGAGACAAGCGGGGGCTCAGAGAAGGGAGTCGAGGGCATGGAAGGCGACGGGACGCACGGGTGCTTGGCTTCTAGGGCACGCGTGGTTTCGTCGTTGTATGGCGCCACCCCAGAAGAAGACAGCACCTTAACGGCCGCAGTGAAATGACCGTCGGCGATTTTTCGGATGCATCGCGTGACGTTGGGCTGCGCATGGTCCCTCTTCTCGTCGGAAACAGTGCCAGGAGATCCCTTAGCCCCGGCCCCCCCAGGATTGTCAAGGATACTCTTAACCAACTGTTCAAAACCCCCATCCCTCCCCCAAGTAGCCAGGGATGTCATGATGGAACTGCACTGCAGAGCCTTCCGGTTCCCAGAGCGGCAGTCATGCCGATTCTGAGGTCTGAAAACCTGCAGGGTGCACCGAGGGAGAAGAAGCAGCCTAACCCAAGCCTCATCAGAACCTGGGTGGGCGGCCACACGAAGGAGGGCAAATTTGAGCGCCTGGGAGAAAGCGAGACGACAACTGTGGGGGATACTCTTGACAGTAGTAACGCGGGCCTTAAAGACCCGATCAAGCAGCCCCCCATCCAACGGGAACGAGCAAGGGTCATTAGACACATGGGCAGGGGGGGACGGTCTGGGGATCCCTAAGATGTGGCAAACGCTAACATCATCAGAGGCGGGAAACCGGACAAACCCGTCGGGGTGGTGGCAGCTACGGCTCAAGGCATAAATTTTCATGCACCGTCCGCATAACCAATAACCGCAGCCTTTAAGGGCCGCGTCCATAGCCGAAAAAACCCCGGCATCAGAGGCCAAAGCTTCCCGAATGGAGACCCGACGCTCATCTGAAGAAAGGTGAAGGCTCTTGAGGTGCGAGATGAGGCGGGAGATCCCTTTGGAGCCAATACCACCATCAGGGCAACAGTGGAATGAGCGTAAGGGGCACAAAACAGAGCCCCTAGACGGCACCGAGGTGGATGCCATAGAAACACACGGTTCGAGAGGAAACGCGAGGAGGAGGAGAGAGTGCTGAGAGAGCACCACCGGGGAAACCAACGGAGAGGTTGACAGACCCCCGGTTACAATGAGTTTACAAACGAGACTTTACATGACCGGCAGGGCAAGCTGGCGTACCAGCCCCGCCGGCGGCCCAACTAGGGACGGACCAGACCCGGTCGGCGTACCAGATCCGCGGACCAGGGAAGGAACGGACCGGAAAAGCGAAGACCAGATCGCCGGCGGACCAAAACGCGGTACCACACCAGCCGGACCAGGGAAGAAGCGGACCAGAACGCCGGACCACACACCTGCCGGACCAGAGAGCGGCGGACCAAGTCGGCGGACCAAGACGGTCGGACCAGAGTCGGCGGACCAAGACTGCCGGACTAGACGACGGCGGACCAAGACGGCCGGACCAAGACGGCCGGACCAAGTTTTCAAACTAAGTCGACCGTTAGGGCCGGTCCGGCGCCGCCCAAAATCCGACGAGCAGGGAGCGGGGACAGCAGGCGGCGGAAGGGAGGGTAAGGGGGCGGTGGCGTGGCTGGAACGGCGAGGCCGAGGGGGAGGAAAGGAGCGACGAAGGCTGCGTAGGAGGGAGGCAGAGGGTGGAGGGGAAGGGCGGCGAAGGAGGGAGGCGGAGGGTGGAGGGGGAAGGGCGGCGAAGGAGGGAGGCAGAGGGTAGAAGGGAGGCAGAAGAGGGGAGGGAGGCGGAGGGGAAGGGCGGCGAAGGAGGGAGGCGAAGGAGGACTAGTTGTCTTAAAGAAAACAATTCTGCCATATCATTTGTTTTACTTTCTCTCTATGTCATATCATCTTTGCCTTTCATTAGAAGGCAGCACTTTGTTGATATCCTTCTGCCTTCCCATTTGGGCGTACTCTACCTGTGTCGATCTGGTACCTTTTTCGTGTGCTGTATACACAGACTCGGTTGCGTTGCTCCGATACGGTCAGATCATAACTGACTATGGCGTCTAGTTAGATCTTCGGTTACATTGCTCCAGTAAGGTGAGATGATGGATAATTGTGCCAGCCATTGATTTAAACCTAAATGAATGGTGGCCTTCGGGAGAGAACTACCGCACACATGAGAGGTTTTTCGCGGCATCTGGCATCTGCGACGATATTCCTACCGATACTAACCTAGATTTTCAACCTTTCTAATATGCAAGGTATGGGTAATTTGCAAGTTGGAGGACTAATTGGTAGAAATGTAGAAAACAAAGGGATAAGACAACAATTTTTGGAAGTACTGATTGATTGAGACACATAAATTTGCAGCAAGGACCACGCCAGCCCTTGATTCTTAACTTTTTTAGGACAAACTATTATATTTCATTCTTAACTTTAACCAAAATATCAAATAAATGTAACGATTGTTAACGGTAAAAAGGTACAAGATAATTGATGCGGCCCAATAACATATGGACAAGGCTACTAATTCTTCATCAGTGAGAAACCTAAGAGGTTGAAAGGATGAGTAAACGACCCATGTGTTAGCTATTTTAGTGTAGTTATGGATTGATCGTAATTATAATTTATATCTGTCGAATTTGGTGGTGCGGCATAGTGCACGCCTGTATTGATAAAGTTGTAAGTCGAGAACCTCAAATGGGGCTCCGGGGGCAACGCCCCCTTGGCACGGGTTTGGGGGCAGCGTCCCCCGAGAGAGCAGGGTCCAAGGGGCGGCAGCCCCTGGCGGTATACCAAGGGGCAGAGCCTCTGGCTGGGGTCAAGCCTTCATTAAAATTTTATTTTGGATGAATTTCTTCGTTAAAATTGCACTAGAAGATTTTTTGTCTGGAAATTTAATTATAAATTTCGCAAGGACCAATTGTGTAATTATGGTAGTTATAGAAACTGCAGATAACTACAATGACCCTCCCCTCCCTATTTTTAAGATCATAAGCAATTGGAAAACATGGCTAAAATTCTATCGCTCTCAAATTCTCATTCCATGTTCTTCTAGATCGTATCCGATCGATTTTCTTGAATAAACCATAAGAATATTCGATCTGAAAGTGTTATCGCGCTAAGCGGGCAATATATGGAAGTAGTCATTTAATAACATATACTATCCATGGTATATAAAATATATACATTTTATACTATATTATTATTTTAGGTGTAAATTTTACTATTTTTTATTTTAAATACATAAAAAATAACATATATTATTTTAATGATAAGACAATCCTATAAAAAACATTTCCATGATATAGAATTTTGATTTTTAATAGAAGATTGGATTTATTTGTAAATACAAAATTAATGTATTTTTAATTTTAATTCTAGCTTAAAACATTTTAATATATGTGATTGTGTATAAAATATCGTAAGGCATGTATTACTTATTATAGATTTTTTTTCACATGTTACGATAATTGATTTTTCTATAGAATAACAAAGCACTTTTTGCATTCCAAAACCATCATTTTCTAAGTATTTAGTGAGAAGTTAAGTGGACACATGACGTTATAATCTAACCATGTAAATCTGATATTCTATAATAGATTCCCTCAACAAAAACTGAAAATATCACTCTCATGACACAGTTTTTTTTTTTTTTTTTTTTTTTTGAAACCGATCGTCGACGGGATAAAAAAACTTGTTAAAAATAATGTGGGATATACAAATGGGCTACAACTAAAGATGGGCCCCCGAAAATAATAAAGGATGGGCATCCTCATGGGCTCAACAACCCACATGGACTTTAATAAAATGAAGGAAAACGTAGAAATATGGCTTCACGTGATTCTGTATTTCTGGACGTTCTGAGCGGAATTATTATTATTATTATTATTATTATTATTATTATTATTATTATTATTATTATTATTATTTTTTAATTTTTTTTGGGGGGGGGGGGGGGGGGGGGGAGGGGGGTTGAATTGCTTTAGTATTTTAATCTGTAGAGCACATTTAAGTATACTCACTTTTTTACTTACAAATCTATTATATCTAAATGTAGGGTTAATGTAAGATTTATGTTTTCTTCGTTTTGATTGTAATGGTATTGGGTATAAGTTCAACCATTCGACTTTATGATTAAAGATTCGTCTGATTGGTTTTGGTATTGCTTGATTATTAAATGCTTGATTATTATGACTACTTCACACTAAAGCCAATACCAATTCATGTCTATGTAACAGTTTTGTAATAATCAAACTAACTTTGCGTCGTCGATTGCTAATTTTAATCCTGGGTGTAAAGTTGTATACGAATCAAGACCACAAGTGACAAAGTTGTATGTCAAGAGTGATTTGAAATCACAAGTGTCAGAAGAGGTTAATCTGATAAGAATGTCTTGATACAGCGAAACATGGATATCTTAGACAACGAAATGATTGAATCTTGATAAAGACACAATCTGCATGAGAGAGATGCAATCACTCAAGTTGTCAAAGACAGTCCAAAATTAGTATCTGGTGTTTTGAACAAAATTACCACATAAGTGAGTTCATCTAGAATCAATGGTTGATTGCTATATGGACAGTGGATCTAGGTTCAACATTTAGTACGTTTTAGAAATCCATGAATACTGTATTCTAAAGGTCCGCAGTCGGTCAAATTCGTGGGAATGAATTTTGAAGAAAGACTGTTGTGATTTATAATCGTTCATGATCGTGGGAATGAACTTTGAAGAAAGACGATTGTGATTTATAATTGTTCATGAGATGAAAACTCAAGGGATTGAGGATTATAATTCACAGATAGTCATTAGAGGATTGTATTGGACGTAACTCTCTTCAAAACTAACTTCATGGATCAAGTCATAAGTAGTTTTGAAAATGGTGTGATCGTCACGTCCTCAAACCTAAGAAGCATATAGAGACTAACATTAGTGGATGATCGTTCTTTGATCTTATCTAACCCTGAATCTTAATATGACAATAATAAGGGTACTTGATTGGAAACCGATCTGAAGCTAAGTGGGAGTTGTATGTTGTCAAATGGATTCTGTACTTTTCAAAATGAAAAGATTAACATCTGGGCGCCTTCGTAGGATCAAACTGGTGAAAAGTGTAACCACACTCAAACTAAGAGGTAGTTTGTCATTCACTTTGAATCTTATACGAAAATAATAATAGTTGAGCAAATTATAAGAATGATTACAAATCCATATCTCATGTTTAACTGGTGTTCTAAGGCTGTGTTTGGCGCGCCATAAGCTAGCTTATAAGCTAGCTTATCAGCTAGCTTATAAGCTAGCTTTTTGACGTTACCAAACGGGGCTTTTTTAATAAGCTAGCTTTTTTTAAAAGTCCCGTTTGGTAACGTTAAAAAGCTAGCTTATAAGCTAGCTTTTGAAAAGCTAGTTGGGGTAGCTTTTCAATTAGCTTTTCAACTAGCTTTTATAATATTTCCAATTTTATCCTTCCCAAACTTATAAATAAGTATCTTTATTTACATTTATGACATGTACTTTTATGTCATTTTATATTTTTAAGCTAGTTTATCAGCTAGTTTTTACCAAACGTTATTTTTTATCAGCTAGCTTATAATTTATCAGCTAGCAGCTAGCTTATTAGCTAGCAGCTAGCTTGTCAGCTAGCAGCTAGCTTATCAGCTAGCAGCTAGCTTGTCAGCTAGCTTATCAGTTAACAGCTAGCTTATCAGCTAGCAGCTAGCTTATCAGCTAGCAGCTAGCTTATCAGCTAGCAGCTAGCTTTTCAGCTAGTGCGCCAAACACAACCTAAACAGAAAGGAATGATGATAAGTTTACCACGACTTAACTCCACAAAAGCAATATAACGCTTGAAGAGTTTGGAGAATAGTTGACGAAAGAAATCACGTCATATCTTAATGGTCGCAGAGAGATAGAACTAGGTGTTCACCTCTACGAACGTTGAGATCTTAATCGAGAATTGTTCAAGTGGGAGTTTGTTGGATTTTATATGTCCGACTATTGATTACTCAACGCAACCATAAAGGTACGATCCAAGAGTTACACTCTTGGACGCTAAACAAGATATAATATTTAAATATTGTCATTCACAGAATGAACATTAGGCGAATCATTATTTGTCGAAATAATGATTATGATTATCTTTTTAGAGAAATAATTAAGAGGACAAATAAAACACTGAACGTTTACGATGTAAACCAACGGTTGACAATATAATCAGGTAATATTATTATGTCAAAAGACGGTTTTGACTAAAATAATATTAATACATTATTCTCTAATAACGTAGACGAGATATTTAATTTATGGAGATAAATTAAATGCGGAAAAAATATAAAAATTTAAAGACGTTAATAATAATTATCTGGGAAAAACGTTTTAGATAATTAGTTAGCTAAAACATGGAGATTGATTTAAATATATATCATATATATTGGGTTTGTTTCGAACATATAAGCTTTAGTTGATATTAACTGTATTAACAATAAATGTCAGGATATTTTTTGGGGAAAAAGACAGTATTTTAGAAACTGAATTGTAACTTGTATTCCTATAAATACAGGTTAAATCCTAACCCTAAACACAAAGAAAAACCCAAAAAGTTTAACCCAAAATCTCCCTGCCTACCTCCCTCGCCATCCTCCAGCCACTCACCGCCGCGCTGACGCTGCTGCTGCCACCCGCCGCCGCTTGTCTCGGTTGTCGTCGTCGCCGCTTGGCACAACCGGTTTCCATCTGTTCCTCTGGTTGTTTCGGGTGTGGACCAGTTCGGGTTGTCTCGAGTTTTTTATATCTAGGTGTTCTCGGTTATCGTGTCGGGAAACAAGTTCGAGTCGTTCAAGTGTTGAACGAGTGATCAAGGATTTCTAGCGGATCCGTTTGTCGCATTCATAGTGTCTCATCTCGGTATGGTCAAGGTCGGTCTCTAAACACCCTATGTTTGTGTTTTATATATTTATCTGAATATTTTTAACTGGATCACTGGTGTGGAATACCAAACTCGTTTATAAAAAGTTTTGAACTATATCGCTTCCGCAAGTCGATTATTTGATATAATCGTTTTTTTGATAAATGAACAAATATAAATTTTATGATAAACGAACAAATATAAAATACGATTTTATATTAATTAGACAAAATTAAATTTTGTCTATACGAGCCCTAGATTCCCAACATTAATTAGGTGAGTTCAACTTCTCAAAAATTTACATATTCGGGTTGGCATTTGCAATCCTTAACCATTAGGACATATTAGAGCATTCACAAAAGCTTCCTCATCCCTATCTCTATAACTTATATTTTTATCATTATTTTTTCTCTCTGTTCCACTCACAATCACAATTAAATAATATTTTTTTATACCATTATCATTACCTTTTCTCTCTCCTTCACTCACATCAAATATCAAATTTTAGAAAATCACCAGTTTTTTCCTCAAATATAAGGATGAACAGTAATTTTTTCTCTCTCATTCACTCACAATCACGATGGGGGGTATACCTTCGGTATACCCCTTCGGCAAAGTGATGATTCTCGGCAACCTCTCGGCAATCCACTCCCCCTCTTTAGCATCGGATCGACATCGGCAAAGTGTATGGGTTTTCGGCATGTTTATGTCGAGCATCGGCGAGAAGATTGTGTGTGTTTGGGTGGTCCCCACTTCACAAAATAATCAAATTTATACCTACAAACTCTCTAGAACCATACTCTCAATTTCTACAACCATCTCTACAAACTTCTTCTCTCTCCTCCCATTGGTTGAAAAGTTTGATTCAATTTTTTTTAAACAACAATACCCCCCACCCTTAAATTTTGGAGTTATACTCACAAAGTTTTGGGGATTCTATTGTGAATGCTTCTAGTTTAGAGCATTCACAGTATAATCCCCATCCATATCCCTATAATTTATACTTTTATCACTAATTTTTCTCTATCCTTCACTCACAACCACAATTAAATAATATTTATTTATACCCTTATCATTACTTTTTTTTCTCTCTCTTTTCACTCACATCAAATTTTACCAAATCACCAGTTTTTTCATCAAATATAGAGGTGAATAGTAACTTTTTCTTTCTCCACTATTCAAAACCACTAACAACCAAACCCCAAATTTTAAGGTTTCCACTCACGTAAATATGAGACTCTACTTTGAATGCTCAATGTCACAAATGAGGGGCATTTTATGCAATATTTATAAATATTAACAACTCTAGTTTTTTTAAAGGGCTATTGGTGTAATTTATCAAATTCATAAAAGTATCTCAGTGAATCTTTCCTTTTTACTCTCTCTTCTCTCTATCTCTTTCTTTCTATCTTTAACAACCTCTTCCATCACCACGAAGCTCCGTTCAATATTATGATCTACAATTTAAGAGGTGAAAAGTCAATTAATCAAGAGGTAATAATTTAAGATTGTAGTTGATGATTTGTGTGCATTTTCATATTTGGAATATTAAAATTAATCAAATTGGATGGAGGCAGGGGCGGAATTAAAAACACATAAAATTTTTTTTAGGGGTAGCACACGGTGATAAAATCTAAAAAATCCGAAAAAATCCGAAGAAATCCCAAAATTTTCCACTGCGCGTACAACTTTAAGGGGTGGCACGTGCCACCCCTTGAACCCCCCTAGGTCCGCCACTGGATGGAGGCATGGAAACTTATGTGTGTTTTTATGTTGGGATACGACAATTGGGGAAGATGATGATGAAACGAGTTTGATATCTTGTTGGATATCAAGAACCATGGGGTTCGAAGATTTGGAAAAATTAATCATGACTTAACCAAAATTAAGAATGAATCACACAATTTGTCGGGATTTATCTTGTTTGTATTAGAGAGATAATTTCTGAGAAGTTTAACTTTGTTAGCCACGATAGTGTGCGATTTTTTGAGTTTAAGTCTACAACCATTTGGGTCCTCTAACTTTTATAGATAAAAATTAAAATCAAGCATTTTTTTAGTTTTACTTTTAAACATAGAAGAGAAGAGTTCTGGGCTTCTATGGTAAAATAATTTGGGCCTGAGGCCCACAAACCTACAAAGTTTCAAAAGTGATGATCATTGATAGTATTTAGTACCAATTTAAATATAATTATTTTATGACATTAATGGGCCAATGGTGACATAAGTAATTCAATGTTTGTTAGCCTTACTTTTTTTTAATAGTTACTTATATTTAAATATACATTAATATTTATATTTATTATTTTTTTGGAACGTCATATGAAATGAGAATCAAATATATACCATATTCCTTTAAAGTTTATCCATAAATAGTAATCTTTAGGCCATTTGCAGCAAACACCTCGAGCTTTATGGCGATGCCAACCTGGCTTCGGTGTTGATCTGTGCCACCATTGGGTGGACCATCGTGAGCATATGGCGGGGACGAGCTCGGGCACCGCTCCCCGACCCTCCTTCCTGCGGTGGTTTTGAGTTGTGTGGGCCCTAAATCTCTCCCTCCACATCTCCTCTTTATGTCTTTTTTATTTATTTTTATATTAATTTATATTGATTAAAATAATAATAAAAGTAAAGTGAGGGGTTGAAAAAGTGATAAAAAGATATCGGGAGTAAAAATAAAGGGAGTGTGAGGTGGTAATGTGACGCTGAATTGGCAAAAAAGAAAGTAAGGAGAGTGAAAGGTGAGGAGAGGGCTGATTTGGTTTGGAAGACTCTTCCAAATCCAACTATCTTTTATCCATAAATCGTAATTATTTGGATATTTCATTGGCTTGAAAGATCAAATGATCAAATGGTTTTCAAATGAACCTAACCCATCTTATATAAGTAAAAGTTATAAACATCTACATGTTCTATACATTATCTTTTATCTTATTAGACTATGATATTATGTGATGTTTATATTATAAACCTAGCATACTATTGGATCTTGAAAACACAACTTTAAGTTATACTGTTTCTATATTTTATGTAGTACTACGAATTTTAACTTGATATGTGTGAAATGATTAGGAGTAACAGTAAAAAGAGTATGTAAATTACCTTATTATCACATCCAGAAAAATTTGAAGTTATTTTTGGATTGGGCTCTGTAGAAAAAACAAGGACCATTGATAGCGGTGGGCCATCTGTAATTGGACTCACATGTGCCAGTTTGGTGAGACTTGAGAGGCATCATCATTATCCTATTATGGACCCTTAAGTTTAATTCATTTCTATGAAATTTAAACAATAAATACTAAATATAAATATAATGTCACACAATAAACGCATCAAAAATAGTTCATTCCAAATGAAGTTATGTTTCAGTTTTTGAGTAACAATTATATATGTCACTCCTAACTTCCTAAGATTCAAGAGAAGCAACATCTCTATTTTCTAGCATCAAATATGGAATCAAATATATACCATATTACTTTAAAGTTTATGTTAATTATAGTCATGTAACTATATATATAACAAACAAAATTACCCAATAAAATTCACTGTAAACAATAAAGTCAGGTAAACGCAAGATGTAGGTAAGTGCGAGATGGGAGCAAACTTTGATGCTACTCCCGAAGGTACCACAATTTAGAAAACGGTCTTTTTACAAAAGCAAAGTACAAAAATAATATAGAAGACGAAAACAATATAGCACTATTACTATAGACACACATAAAGTTAAAATTAAAGACACACCTAAGGCTAAAACAAATCTGAAAAATACCTAACACCTACATCTACAACTAATACATATAAAAAAATAGTCAAAATTTTTTAATATACGTTTACATCCCTTAATAAAATGGTGAAATTGTTTTTGCAATTAAACCAAAGTTTATCTAGTCATGCATTCCCTACATTTGTTGTTTGCATATGTCAGGATCTTGCTGTAACTGTGGGTGCTAATTTGGCTACACATGCCACCAAACTTTTAGGTCAAAAAACATATGCCTGGCTTTGTTTATAATAAATCTGTCTTGATACATGTTATTGTTATAATATTTTTAAAATGACAAAACACTATAGTTATATATATTAAATCATTTCTTTGGGGTCATAAAAATTGTCTTTCTAGAATTACATGTTTTTGGCCTTGAACAGGATACTTGAACAGGATACTTGCTTGATTGGGTTATATAAATCAGCAATTTTAACATGTTTATGACATAGACACATGTTATATCAAAACTATAAGTTTAATTGATATTATGAATTTATTAATAGAATAATGGAATCAATTAGGTGCATAGCAATTGTTATAAGCCCCATGAGGCATCACCCACCTCACAATCTTGGTTCTTTTTCACTCAAAATAAAGGCAAACTGAAAACCCACAAGTTCTTTGTATGTTCACAGTGTCCTACACTCAAAACCCATAATCTTTTTAAAAGCCTTGCAATCTTTTCTGAAAAAAAAAAACAATAAAAAAAATCTATCTTTCTTGAAAACCCACAAGTTATTTATATGCTCATAATGTCCTCAGCTCAAACCCACAAACTTTCTTGAATCCTTGCAATCTTTTCTGCAAAAAAATCAACCTTTCTTGAAAAACTACAATCCTTAGAAGGGCTTATCGTCAAAATGGTTACACAGAAACCAAGAATAGTGATAATTGGGGCAGGTATGGCAGGGCTAACAGTTGCAAACAAGCTATACAAATCTGGTGTCAAAAAGGGAGCATTTGAGCTTTGTGTTGTTGAAGGTGGGAATAGAATTGGAGGGAGGATTAACACCTCAGAGTTTGGTGGTGATAGAATTGAGATGGGAGCCACTTGGATCCATGGAATTGAAGGCAGCCCAATTCACAAGATTGCTCAAGAAATCAATTCCTTGGAATCAGAACAACCATGGGAATGCATGGATGGGTTTCTTGATGATCCAATCACCATTGCTGAAAATGGGTATGTGTTACATCCATCTCTTGTTGACCCAATTTCAAATCTTTTTAACAATTTAATGAATTTTGCTCAAGGGAAAAAGAAATCAATAGGGGATGGGATTGGAATAGATAAATGTGGGAATGGGGATTCAAGTGTTGGGTCTTTTCTTAAAAAGGGTCTTGAATCTTACTGGAAACTGGAATCAAGAAAAGAAACAGAAGATGTGTTTGGATGTGGGGATTGGAATAGGAAGTCATTAGAAGAAGCAATCTTTGCAATGCATGAAAACACCCAAAGAACTTACACAGCTGCTAATGATTTGCATAATCTTGATTACTTAGCAGAAAGTGAGTATGTTATGTTCCCTGGTGAAGAAATCACCATTGCTAAAGGCTATTCAAGCATTATAGAATCATTAGCATCTGTTTTACCACCTGGGGTTGTTCAATTAAACAAGAAAGTGGATACTATTGAGTGGCAACCTGAATGTGTAATGGGTATAATGGGAAATAAGCATGATGGTAATTCAAGAGCAGTCAAGATTCACTTTCTTGATGGTACAAGCATGTCAGCAGATCATGTTGTGGTCACAGTTTCATTAGGAGTTCTCAAAGCAGGAATCTTTAACCACAATAACGATTCGGGTATGTTTAAATTCAAACCTCCACTTCCTAATTACAAGATTGAAGCAATTTCAAGACTCGGGTATGGTGTTGTTAACAAGCTTTTCTTGAAACTAAGTCCTGATTTAAATCTTGGTATTGACCGATTTCCATTCCTACAAATGGTATTCCATGAATCCGATCATCAAGTTAAGAATTCTAAAATCCCATGGTGGATCAGGAGGACAGCATCTTTGTCACCAATTTATGAAAAGTCGAACGTGTTATTATCTTGGTTTGCAGGTGAAGAAGCACTTAAGCTAGAATCACTTCCTGATGAAGTGATTCTTGATGAGGTTTCTACCACCATTTCTAGCTTCTTTTCACATAAAGAAAGTAATGCAAGTGTTAAATTTGACAAGGTGTTGAAAAGTCAATGGGGGAGTGATCCACTCTTTATGGGATCATATAGTTACATTGCAACCGGGTCAAGTATCGCGGACATGGATACAGTGGCTGAGCCATTGCCAAACACATCGGTTTTCGAGTCAACAAGTGGTTCACCACAACTTCAAATTCTTTTTGCAGGAGAAGCCACACATAGAACCCATTACTCAACAACTCATGGTGCTTATTTGAGTGGTATTAGAGAAGCCAATAGGCTTCTTCAACACTATCATTGTATTGATATATGAGAGTACTATGCTTGTTTGGATTATTATAGATTCACTAGTTTTTTTTTCTATCTTTTCTCTAATGATTTGTCATTGAATATATGTTTATTGGTGGATTTGCTTGTAAAGAAAGCTTTATAACCGATAAAAACGGTTCTTTCTTGGTTGCTTTTCGTCTCCTTTTTACGTTTCGTATGGTTCTATCAACATAACTCGAATCGCCCATAACTGATAAAGTAAGGTACGAAACCGATGATTATACAATATATCATCCAAGAAAAAAATATATAAGAAAATGTGACACTACCATCAAGATGCCCATTTTAGGGTCTTGGATTCCAAAATGTCCCAAGTACTGAGACAAGTATAGATACCCCTATGGGCATCTGATTGCTTTGATCTTTTAGTGCAACTAAGAGTTATTGGTTTGTGTAGGACCCCTTGCCCTTGATAGGTCCAATTTCATGCACATGCAGACATAAATTGGGGCATCTAGTTTTGTACAACAACTCTATAGATACCTTTAAATAATGAAAACAACCCCTCACCTCCACCCCACCCAAAAAAAACTGCCCTTAAAGACACAACATGAATGTTTAAGGACCAAGTTGACATCACCATAGATTCATAGAACCCCTCATTCCTCATGGTTAAGACCACCTCCAATGCCGGGTTTTCATTGGCGCCCTTGGGCAACTTTGCTTAGGTGGCAGCTACCCTTCCCAAGGGCAACATTAGTGATGTTTATGCAACGCACAAAATCTTTGGCAACGGGCGGTGTTCATGCATTTTTTCCCTCTCTTCTCACGACAAATTGAAATAAATGAGTGTTTATGGAAATGGTTGCGTTGAGGTAAAAAACTGTTTTTGGAAAGGGCAACTGAAAAGCTGATATGAAATGCTGACTGAGGCTGTTTATGAGAAGGGCGATTGATAGCATTACGGATGGTCAAAATGCATGAAATTAACCATAGTTTTAAGTGTTTAGCTCAAGTTTTAGACAATTGTTTGTTTGGTTTGAATATATAGTTTCGGTGAGTCAATGACACTTGATCTTTCTGAGAGTTAAAGAAAGAAATCATCGTTCGATAAAGATGTCAGGCCTATCGACTACTACCTTCTAAACAAATAAAAAGAAGATTAAAAACCGGGTTTGATATCAATAAAAATTAAAGTGAGATAGTAACAACTTATAAGCCTAAATAAGCATGCAACTAGAATTCTAGTTGCATGCTATCATTCTTTTGGTAAAATCTTTTTGATTTTTTAGATTAATTTCAAGATATAGAGCTTAAATCAAACAAAATAAACTCATAACCAACGAGAAATTTGATTGGTGGCATGTAAAAATCATCCTAATTTGTTGGTATAGCATATGCCTTCATCCCACCCCACCCCACCCCTAGTCATTCCACCTTGTGTATATGTTTGTTTATAAAAAAATAGTAAAGATTAATTTCTTTTTATAAAAGATTTAAAAATAATTATAGACTGAACACCAAAAAAGATAAAAAAAAAATCACCTACTTGTTGTCGTCCACCCATTGGTTAGTGAATCTTTGGACAATGACCCACCTTGCTATCAATATCACTTTCATTACCAATAATTATTTTTACTTTAATTTGGTATATCATTTCACTACCTATATTTAAAATATCACTTTTCACAACTCTTTTTAGAAAATGTTAATTTTTATCATTTTTAATGTATCAACAAAATGATGATGTTACATAAACTTTTTATCAATCAATCTTATATTTGTCTGTTTTTTTTTTCAAGCTCACTCATTCTAAAATGAAAACTTATAGAGAATTATTTTAAAATGGGTTAATGGAATAACTTTTTTAGATTTGATTCAACTTAAATACTACTCATTTGTTAATAGATTATAGAGGTCTCTTTGAACACAATCTATTTCCAAGCCACATAAACTTTGCAATTCAAAACCGTATTATTTTCTTATCATGTTTGTTTCTATTATCTTTTTAACTACTCATATTTATCAAACAGGTTCATAGAACTAATCCATTGGTCATGTATGCTTTTAACCACACTAAACAACTCTGCAGAATAGTAATCAAGTTTTTAATTGTTCCATTAAAGGCACTCAAATTTTGTTTGTCTCACTTAATTGACTTAACTTTCATTAGGTGTTTCAATCGGATATCTATTTCTTTTATAATTTTTAGTTTTTCTAAAATTAAGTGAGACAAATAAAAGATATATGAATATTGGTTAATACTGGATCCATTATTGTTATCATAGGCTTAGTATTGTTAATGATATTGGGTTTTCGTCTAGAGTCTTAAATTTTTTTAAAGTTCATGACTTTTCAAACAAGTAACATGCGGAAGCATGTACACGAGGTTGGTGACTAACCAATCCCACCAGTGATCCAAACAATCCGAATAAACAAATAACTAGTCGTGATTTAAACGAATAGGACATTATGATCCAACAAACAGTCTCGTTATTTGACTGACTCACGATTAGGGTTTTGGTCCCATAACTTTTAGGACCAAAACTATATAATAAACAAGAAAGATAGACAATTATACATTTTTGGAAGAACCGGTAGACCTCCAAGAATGATGGTGGTAGACAACTACTCGCGGCGGTGACGATCAAACCAAAGGGAGGGGCGTCGAAAATTTGAGGCTCTCTCTCTCTTTTCTTGTGTGTTCTAGCTCTTCATCGTTTTTTAGGATTCATCCGGTATTTATAGATCTGGTTAATCTTGATAACCAAGTTAACCAAATTATTTAAAGGTTTATTGGATTTTATTAATCAAAGTTATTGTCAATTGACCAATATTATTCTCAATTTCAAAAATGTCACACATTAATCGCAATTAATAAGAGTTGGATTCCATTGGACCCCCTTTACATTTTTCTTAACTCTGTTTGAGATTTTACTCAAAAAATTCCAAAGGGGGTCCAATGAAATCCAACACCTTAATAATTGGGATTAATGTGGGCCATTTTTAAAATTGAGATTAATATTGGTCAATTGATAATAACTTAGATTAAAAAAATCCAATAACCCTTATTTAAATAAGGTATTATATTTATCTAATAAATATAATATCATTAGATGATTTTATTAAATTTTTAAATAAAATTTTAAAAATCAATTATCTATATATATTTTGAAATATATATATATAGGGGAAGGATGCTGCGAAAACCTTTTATATTACGAAAACGCGAAAACCAATATTAAAACCTACATAACTTCTTCATACGTTAATGTTTTTTCATAAAATTGGCGCCAAATATCTTAGAATTAAGTTATCTTCAATTCTGGAGACAAATATTAAAAAAAATTAACGTTTTTTTTTCGTGTGATACACATGTGTATCACGTGTGATACACACGTGTATCATCATCATTACTACTGCACAAAAACGAATTATCATGTCTAAAAACACTCCTTATGTTAAAAACATATTAAAAACACTAAAACAGTTATGGTACTAATGATAATGAAACATAGTGCATATGTGCAAATATAATTAAAAAAAAGTTATAAAGTGTTATTTTTTTCATTAGATATAAAGATAAAACAATTTATAAGACTTATGGTGCAATTTTCTTTTAAAAATAGTAATGTTATACCACATATATGAGGGTTTTTTTAGTGTGGTACACATGTGTATCTTAAAAAAAACACAAAAAATGACAGAAATACAACACATGTGGTGCGTCTTAGAGAAAACAAATATTAACTCATACTAAAGTATGAGTTTTTTTTTGGTACACATGTGTATCACAGAAAAAAATAAAAAATAAAAAAACGTTAAGTTTTTTTTTTAATAGAATTAAAGATAACATAATTATAAGACTTTTGGTGAAAATTTTTAAAAAATATATTAAAGTATGAAAATGTTATGTTGGTTTTAAGATGGTTTTCGCGTTTTCACAAAATATATGCGTTTTCGCATGATCCTTACCGTATTCATTTCGTCTATTATTATTTATCGTGATTAGTTAATTGAAATTGAAATCCTTGTACGTTGCCCAAAGTGTAAGCCTTTCTGCCTTTCTTATCGTACCATGATGCCAGCGTTAATATTATTCGACTATTGGACATCCTAATCCAACAAAATGATTATGCTAGAATAATAGAATATAGACTTCCAATAAAATATAGTCTTTAAATAGCACCCACATAGTTTAGTATCAGACAACATGAGTCGAATAACATGATTTGAATAACATGAATCGAATAGCACAAATCGAATATAAATCGAACATAATCAAATATTGAGTATCATAAATCGAACCCACAAATTGAATATTGATTTATACAAATTGAATCCATAAATCGAGTACTGAATATCACAAGTTGAACCCATAAATCGAATAGTGAATAATACAAGTCGAATCCACAAGTCGAATTCATAAATCGATTATTGGATAACACAAGTCGTATTCGTAAATCGAATAAGGAATGACACAAGTCGTATCCATAAGTCAAATATTGAATAGAAAAAATCATATCCATATATCGAATTCATAAATCGAATATTGGATATCACAAGTTAAATCCATAACTAGAATATTGAAAATCGAATACATGAATCCAATATTAAATAATAAAAGTCGAATCCATCAATCGAATATTGAATATCAAAAGTCCCCCAAAGTAATTATTTGAGTCAGAATTTCATGAAAAATAAGAATTGAAAACGGATTTAGAGTAAATTCGAATATCATCAATGAATACGATAACGAATTTATCTAGATAAGTGTTGAAAATAGGATTCTTAAATGTCACAGAAGTGCTTGATTAGCCAGGAGAAAATTATGGTCAGGCACAACCATGGATTTGGAAAAGGTTAGACATATATGTGAACTAAAAATAACCACGCCACATGAGAATAACCGGTTTAGGGATATCGGCACCATGAATGTGATAAGAACCTTAATGAAATTCGATCTTGCGGAAGCAAGCAACTCTCGAGGGTTGAATAAGAAGGTAGTTGACTTAAAGCATGCGTTAACAATTTGCGAGGGTAAGTTCTGTATGATAGGTTTCCTATCAATAACATCGACAGAGGTAAAAATCTTGAGAATGAGTTGAGATGAGAAACAAATGTTTGAAGGTGCCAACTATAAATAATGCCAAGGCGTAGAGGTTATTGATTTGGGACATAGTGCAAATATGAATCGGGAATCACATAAAAATAGTCTCGAGCATAAACGAATTGCTTTGAATTTGTATGCATGTAGAATTATTCACTCGTGTAGTCGAAAAGTCGTAAACTCGTACACATGCAATCCCGTAAGCATGTGGGCTCGTAAACTCCTAAACAAGTAAACTTATAAACATGTATACTTTGAAAGTGCATACGTAAACTCGAAATGGGAATATTGGAAAGGTTCAAAACGGATAGCTTAAAATTTTAAAACGGAAAATCATGTACATGTAAGTCACCATCATGTAAATTAATTAAAATGATACGTGCCATAAATAGATTTTGAAACGGCGAACGTAAAACATTTTTGGCTATTTTTATCATTAAAAACTCGTTGGCCAGTAGAAACAAAGTATACCAAACAATGAAATCACGAGGGCTAAAATGAAATATCAAGAATTGGATGCTTGAAGACCGAGTGGATAGATTTAAATGATAAGTTTTGGTTGTGGTTGTCACTTTATTGTTGGTTTGAGATCATGACACAACTAAGCGAAACCTGAATGGCTGGGTTGACTAAAGCATCGTTGTAATGGCCAGCCTAGGACAAATATTGTTGAGATGCGCTGGATCACCACACTACGCGTGTCCATTAGACTTTGGTGCAATAGGTTGGGCTATGGTTTGGAACAATTGGTTATTGAGTCTGTGTTGCAGGAGCAACTCGAATCTATGGGAATGTTGGGTGTATTTGTTGTGGCTAACATAGTTTTGCCATGACTACCAATTCAATGGTGGGTAAGCATAAGGGTGACACAACATGTTGAACGGTTTAGGGTATTGACGTGGGTGACGAAAATGAGGGGAGTGTATAGATAAGAAGGTGTGACCATCCTTTGAGGAGTTTTGTGACATCATGAGACTTTAGCTTAGAATAGAATAACGGCCCAGTAGCATAAGTGCGGTGATGATGGCGTGTTGAATGAATGATTGACAAATATTTGAAAACATGAGGGGAGTGAGTGGAAAAATCAAGGATATGTAAAATCATGAAGGTAGAAAATTGACTACATAAATATCATGTAACATAAATAAGGAAAAGAATTGTGAAATCATGAATTATAGGTTATCAATAAAACACAAGGGGGGTATATTAAAATTTTAAACTTTGATCAAAATAGAACCTTACGTAATTAGCGTAAATCATAGAATAACATATGATGATACCACAGTACGACACGGGAGCGTCGTACGATATCATGAAATCGTGAAACATGAATCACATGGATAACATTTAATGTGATAAAACACAAAGAGATTGTACGTAGAAGATCATTTGAATAATGGAATGACCCTCATTTTCCGAGGGAAAAGTTTATGATTTTGAATGTTATGAACAGAAAATATCTTTCTACATGAGTATAAGCTCGGAGAAGATGCTAGAAAATTGTAGTTGTTTGTCTTGTCTTTTCTTGTTAACAAAAGCGTTCTATTTATGGCAGGTGTAAAAAATAATGTGACTAGGTTAAATTGAATGAGATATTCAATTTACCCTTTTCCAACCACTTCACTTAGTGAGAGGACTCGTCAGGTGAGAAAGTCTTTGTTATTACCTCTTTGTCTTTAATTCTCAGAATTTTCTTGTATTCTATTCATCTCAAACTCCTTCAAGATTATTTTTTTGAAGACTTTTGATGGTTTTCATTAGAAGCATTTTGGAGTTATTTATGTGAAAAATATTTGTGAAGTCACGAATCTGTCAACTGACTGATTCCCTTACTCCTTTCTTTCTGATGTCATTAATGTTAATACTTCATAACCTATGACAATGGATTGTTCTAACAAGCTCAAGCTTTACGCACATGTTGAGCCCGAGCTGGCTCACGATTCTAAATGAGCTTTTATATTTATATATTTTTTATTTAATATTATATATATATATAAATAATAATTATAATGTATAATATTATAAAAGTAATAAAACAATATGTATTTTGTTATATAACAAAAGTATAATCTTTACATCTAATAAAGCGCTAACTCGAATGCCACACGTCTTTTTTAGAGTGTTCACCTAAGATTTTTTCACTTGGCATCACCATAATCAACTTCAACACCTACCTTAAATATTGAATATAATCATATCCAACTCCCAAATTTAAAAATAAAATTTTCAAAATAACTTTCTTTCAAAATTAATGAAAATTTAATCATGTCAAACTTTATGAAATTAATAAAGAATTATTTTTTCAAATCTCTTATTAATTTTTTTAGTTATCTCATATAATGAATTTTTATTCAACCCGTGTAATACACGGGTTACTTATAGTTATAAATATATACAAATTTAATTACAAAATAATATGAATAATAATAATTAAATACTAAACGAGCCGAGCCTGAGCTTGAATAATTTCTCACGAGTCGAGCTCGAGCTGGAGTTCTGCTATTGTAAATGAGCCAAGTTCGAGCTAGAGGCTCGGTATCGGCTCGGCTCGGCTCGTTTCGTTTACACCTCTATCAAAAATAGGAGCCGCCCCAGCCACATAACATGGAATTCATACACGTTCTTTTTTAGAACACCTCATGTGTTTCGACATGAATTGTAAGACGAGTTTTTTCCCCCTATTTTACGTGTTTCGACATGAATTGTAAGAAGAGTTTTTTTTCCTATTTTATGTGTTTCGACATGAATTATAAAATGAATTATATAAAGATTTTCTATAATTTCAAGTCATGTGGGATTTTGATAATTAACTGTATTCTTTAGAACTTTGTTCTTCAAAAGTAAATAGAATATATCCTCCATGGCGACGGACTCAAACAAATTGAGCAGAAGATAATTATATTAAACAATTGTTGAAATTCTTTAGAAAGAAAAGAAAGAGAGAGCTCTAGAGAGTTGACGTTAAATGGTACATCTATCATCAACCAAGAGTAAATTCATAATAAAATATGAGTAGTAACACTCATTTAACAAACATTTTGAACTTTAAACGCCTATTCAATAATATGAACAGAGTTGAAACTTGAAACACCTATTCAATATCAATATATATAATGAGTTGAAACACTCATTTTCTATTATTTTCCATTATTTTCCATTCATTTTTCTCTCTAGTTAAAAGTCAAACTTTTAACAGATTTTTAACAACCCCACATGAATAGAGATTTATCTATACATACATGTATACATACATGTTTTCTTAGATACAATTCAGTGGTTGAGTTTTTCGAGATAGATAGATGTAATCTTCAAACCCTCAATTATGAAGTATACTATTTATGAAGTATACTTAGCGCCCTAGCATTTTATTATTTTATTTTAAATAGAAAATGATTCTAACTCCCTATAATTCTAAGGGATGTATGAACAAATTGGATCCAAACTACCACTACTATGATGCAATATTTGAAACCACTGACTAAAATATTTTACATACATTTGAAGTTTTCTAGTTTGACTTCTTTAACTATAGTTATATGATTCAATATGTTTTTATTTTTAACTTTCACTTTAGAACCTCTACAATATCTTAGTTATTATATCATCTCTTAAGAAGAGGTATCTAGATGACTAGATTGATAACTACATTTCCAAACACTATTCTCTCTTAGATCTATATATGTTTTATATATTATCATATATGTTTTATATATTAATAAGGCATTTGTTGCTATAATCCAAAGTGGTTTATAAAGACAAAATCTACTATTGTTTTTTTGAATGAATGGCCCCCTATTTTGATTTGAAAATCTAGGATTGCCCTCACCACAAACAACAATGGACCATGGTGCTGTATCATACAAACAAATAAAATAATAGAATAGATCGGGACCGACGAGTATCGGTTTTGATATCAAATCGTGAGACCACATCTAAAAGGATCGGACCGAATTGATTGATCAGGACCGCAAGTTAACCTTTTTTATGCGAGATCGACTATGTTTTCGTAAGTTAATTTTTAATCTTTTTACTTTATTTTACTATATATTAGTAACAAATATTGTGAAATAATTTCATGGAATATTTGTAGTTGTTGAGTTACTTAAAAGAGTTGCTAAAAGTTAATGCAACTTTTCATTATCCGTAAAATAAGTATAAGTATTTAATTATATTTTTTTTATCAAATTAAGTTATGAATTAAACATTTAAAGCCGGTAATATAATAACTTTAAATATGCAAAAATTAATTAATTAAAAGGGTGCATGTCCCTTTCCATGTCTAATATGCTTTAATCGAGTGTTTAATATATATGTTATCTTAGGGCATATAAACTTTGCTTTAACGGGCCCTTTATGATCAAAGCATATTACTATAACTCAATAGCCCCAATGCAAGTCAAAAGTGAGAGTAGTATCTAAGACCATTGTTATTTATATAGTTGGTAAAGTGATTATGCATATCAAAAGGGTTGTATTCCTTCTTATGTGGTTAAGTGTTTAGTCTAATAGTGAACACTTAGGAGACTTGACCAAGTCCTAGTGAGTGACTTAGGCTAGGCTTTGACCATGTATTGGACCTTAAGGTGTTTTATCTGATATAGGGCACGGTTAGGTCGTTTATTCACTACATTTCAAACTTGCGTACATTTTCCAGCACCTACGTTACAAGTGAGTTTCACAACCCTTTTTTTTGTTTTCAGTTGGGGAGAAATACATGTTGTTTTCATTCAAAACCGTGCGGGTTGCAAGAGGCATTTGCATTATGGTTACACGTTACTCAGTGATTCCAAACGGGTTGCATGAGACATTTCACGATTTCCATTAAGACCCTGCAAAATTGGACCGTCAATTGTTTGATTAAGATGGTAATTATGGATAGATCTATCAAGTTTGGCAAATCCTACCTGCGTTAGTCACACTAACTCTGGTTGTAGGCCAGAACGACATATTTGACCTAATTCACAACACATGTTTGAAAAAGCATGGTGCACGAGGCACATTCATTCAATCAAGCTTTGGTGCTGGTGACTCATGACAATAGTTATTACGTGTCCAGTAAACACACTCACGTAAAGTAAGAGTAGTGTAGACCATGGAACATTATTGTTATATACATTTCACTTACTTAAACATGTGAATTCACCAATATTATTGTTCACCATTTTCAGACATGTTTTCTCACATGCTAGGGCACATTGCACTCACATGGGACATTTTCATCTGTCATGTCTTAAAACTATTTAAACATTATTTCATTATGCTTCCGCAAATTCTTCATAAATTTGGTGATGTTAAAACTTTATTTTATTTGTTTTAATTATGACATGACTAAGTATATTGAACAACTCATTTAGAGTCGTTCAGTATTTCCGTGTGTTACGATTCATGAAGTCACGACCCTGTAGTGATGACCACAGTGGTTGGGGTCTGAAAGATGTCATCGTCGTTGGTGAAATAATAAGTAGAAATATTTAAAAATTATAGATAACACATAATGGAGATTTGAGAATTATAAAGTTATATTTTAAGATAAGATATAATTCTAATTTATTACGTTTTAATAAATTATTAAAACAAGAAGATTTATATTTTTTTATATTTAGTTATATAATTTAATTATTTATTTAATAGGAGAAGAGATTTGTATTTAAGAGGAGAGATATGCGAAAAGTTAAGATGAGAATGAATGTGAGAGTGACATGAGTCAAAGTTATAGTCTATTCGATAGATAGTTTAAAATGAGAACGAATGTGAGAGTGAAATGGAAAAAATAGATGCGTAAATGCCTAAATGATTGTTTTTAAAAATAAAAATAAAGTTAAAAATAAGATTAAAAGGTGCGTAAATGATTCGTTTTTTAAAATAAAAATTTGTTATAATTTAATGAAGATTAACACCACTTGAGAATATTAATTGTTATTACTTGAATCACTTTTCTCCTTTAAAGGAGTTTATAAGAAAGTGATTGTAAGAAGAAGTAGAGAGAAGTTTAGAAGATTAGAAAGAGTTAAGAGGAAGTTTGTATAACATGTAGAATGTTTACAAAGAGGTGCATTTTACCATCCTACATTGGTGTGGTATTTATACTATAATTTTGAGAGACAAGGAGACATAGCTAGTAAGTATATGAGTGTAAGAATGGTGAAAACTTTTATGTGGGGAAGATTGCATAGTTAATGATGTTAAAATGGTAGGCATCCAAATATGTTGTCTTGATATTTCATAATAAAATTAATAATATTCAATTTTCATGAGTCTTGATCAAGACTTGTCACCCACTAGCGTTGGATATGTGTACCAAGAGATAGGTACGCAAACAAATGTCACATCTAAGCACATGAAATTGTTAAATCTTTATAGAAATAAATTATAGTTATTTGTGATGTGATTATGAAACAACTCCAGTATTACAGGATCTTCGTCTATTATTCCAACTAAATTTTAGAACTCATGTTTTTCACAGATAACATAGATATATAAAACAGTTGTATTGTTAAAACATAATGTAAAAAACAAGAATGGAAAAATACAAGGCAAAAACATTAAAATAAGAAGTATGGTTAAATATAACAGTATAAACAATTATATACCTAAAGACAACAGTGTGAAATTAAAATTTAAACCAATGAAACACTTAAAAAATCATTTAAAAAGAATGAAAAATACTAATAAAGGTGTTGTCGTGAGGATAACGCGGACACACAAAACAGTTGCATTGTTATAACACTACGTAAAAAAACGGAAATAAAAAAATTACGCAACAACCCAAACACTTAAACTACAGAGTGTATGTAATACCCTGATTTTATTTTATAAATATTAATGTCATAATTATAACATATTACACACCAACTCATTTGCTAAACTCATTACGCTCGAAAAAAAAAACTTAAAACGAAAAACTAAACAAAACCAAAACAATAATAATAAAGACAAAAAACACAAACAAATAATAATAAAGTAAAAAAGAAACAAAAAAAAAAAGATAAAATAGCAAATTATGTTTTGTATACATACAAGGTATAGATAATCCCAATAAGGCACGTGTCTGATGCTGTCAGGATGATGTCGTCAACATATAATAAGAAGTAAGCTATGCTCCTGGTGGCAATTTGAAAAGGAAAAGTGAAGGATCAGTAGTGGTACTGCGAAAACCACATGATGTTATGTAGGTGGCAAAACGATGAAACCAAGCCCTGCGAAAACCACATGATGTTATGTTGGCGCCAATGTAGAAACGGAGTACCTCGGGGTGGCCGAAGTGGCAGGGCCAAGGACGGGCCACCGAGGCATCGGGCTGATCTACAGTGTGGAAGAGATGAGTTGATCCTTCGAGCTGGGCTAGAAGGATCTGGTCTCTCCCTAGTCTTGTCATGTACCAGTAACATGAAAGGAACCCGTTAGAAGGGGACCAGAAACCGGGGTCTCTGGACCACCTCCGACGCTTAAGTCAGTAAGACTGTCTACATATAGTATGTATATATGTATATGTATGTATGTGGTAGCATGTGGGATGAAGGGGATCATCCAAGTGGGATGAAGGAGATTGTCTGAGTAGAATGGAGGGCGCCCAGTAGGAAGGGCTAGAGTGTCCAAGTAACTCGGCCGAAGCGGAGCAACTTGGCTGGAGCGGAGCAACTCGGCCGAAGCGGAGAAACTCGGTCGAACCAAGGTAGGTGGATGGACCACAATATGGGAAGCGGAAGGACCAATTCGTGTAGGCTGGACCAGGCGAAGCGGGATGGACCAGGCCAAGCATGATGGACCAGGCCAAGCAGGCTGAACCAGGCCAAGCAGGATGGACCAGACCATGTAGGTTGGACCAGGCCATGTAGGCTAGACCAGGAACCCTTACAAGGAGGGAGTGAGCCTCCTTATATAGGTAATATGATGGGCCAGATTGGGCCTGGTGGGCTGAACCTAGTATGGACCATCAAAAAGGAAGTAGTGGGCTGGATTCGGCCAGACTATATAAAGGCCCTTAGCCCATGTAGTTAGCCCGATACGGACCCACGTTATCAACTATCAAGTGATCCATATAAGTAAGCAGTAACAACATCCATAAGACGCGTTTCTAGGTTTTTAGAATCTACTAAGCTGATTAGAGATCTAAAGGTAAATGCATCCATAACAGGGGAATATGTTTCTTCATAATCAATTCCTGGTCTTTGAGAAAAACCTTGTGCCACCAGTCTGGCTTTATATCTAGTAACTTCATTTTTCTCATTTCATTTTCACACGAAAACCCATTTATACTCTACAGGTTTTACGGCCTTGGGTGTAAGGATAATGGATCCAAAAACCTTTATTTTGTTAAGTTAATCCAATTCAGATTGCATAGCTTCCTTCCATTTGTTCCAGTCGTGTCGATTTTGACAATCATTGACAGATTTTGGTTCATAAATATCATCTCCCTCCATGATATCACTTGCTATAGAATAAGAAAATACCTCATCAATATTTTCCATTTATGATCGGTTCCATAATATATGTGTATGACCATAGTTAATTGACATCTCTTTGTTGTCGTCATTTATTTCTTCCTCATGAAGTATTTTGACACTTAACATTTCATTAGGATCATTTTCTTTATGGTCAATTCCCTTTTCAGGTTCTTTTCTTTTTCGGGGATTTTTATCCCTTGAACCGATTGGTCTCCCACGTTTCAAGCATTTATGAGATTCATGAGTAACGTTATTATCTACTAATTTATTTGGAATATCAACTCGAGCTGGAGCATTTACAGCAGGTATGTGAGATTTAGTTACTCCTTTTGTATTGGTAAATGCATCCGGTAGTTGATTTGCAATTTCTTGTAGATGTATAATCTTTTGAACCTCTGATTCACATTGTTTTGTCCTTGAATCAAGATGCAACAACGAGGGCTCGCACCATGATATAACCTTATCTTGGTTTTTCTTTTCTACCCCTAATGTTGGGAAAGTTGCTTCATTAAAGTGGTAATCAGCCAAACGTGTTGTAAATACATCACCAGTTAAAGGTTCTAGATACCTTATGATGGAAGTTGTTTCATATCCAACATATATCCCCAACCTCCTTTGTGGACCCATTTTTGTGCGTTGTGGTGGGGCAATAGGGACATATACTGCACAACCAAAAATTCTAAGGTGAGATATATTTGGCTCGATCGTGGCCAGAAGCAAGTTGTATGGGAGGGTGCTTGTGATTTGCACTGTGTCTTAAACGAATTAATGATCCAGTATGTAAAATTGCATGGCCCCAAATAGACACAGGGAGCTTTGTTCTCATTATTAGTGGTCTAGCAATTAGTTGAAGGCGTTTGATCAATGATTTGGCTAAACCATTTTACGTGTGTACATGAGCAACTAGTGTTCAACAACAATTCCAACAGACATGCAATAATCATTAAAAGCACACGATGTAAACTCTCCTGCGTTATCAAGTCTTACTTTTTTAACCGTATAGTCAAGAAAATGTGCTCGTAATTTAATAATTTGAGCGAGTAATTTGGTAAAAGCCACATTACGAGTTGATAACAAAGATACATGAGACCATCTGCTAGATGTGTCTATCAGGACCATGAAATATCTAAATGGTCCACATGTTGGATGAATTGGTCCACATATATCACCTTGAATTCTTTCAATAAACATGGGTGATTCACTTTCAACTTTGAATAGTGAAGACCTAGTAATTAATTTCCCAAGAGAGCAAGATGTACATAGGTGTGTTTTATCATTTTGGGAATCTTTTGGTATTTCAGTGGATGACCATGTGTATTTTCAATTATCCTTTTCATCATGGTGGATCCTGGATGACCTAATCTGTCATGTCATGAATTGAATGAGCCATGATCACAATATTTTCCTTTAACTGCCATGTGTGCTTGAGGCACACCAATATGTGTATAATGCAAGCCTGAGTTAAGCATTGGCAGTTTTTCCATTACATGACCTTTGTTATGATATACAAATATTTTTCACTATCGATAGTTTTTATTGAGTATCATATCCGTTATGGTATATGTTTTTGAAACTTAATAAGTTTCTTGTCGATTTCGGGGTGTATAGTGCATTTTGTATGAAAAGCTTTGTTCCATTTGGTAACACCAAATTAGCCTTTCCAACTCTTTCTATTAAGTCAGTAGGGCCTGATATCGTATCGATGTTACCATTTGTTGGCTTCAGTTCATAAAAATATTTCTTCGATTTAAGAATAGTATGTGTGGCACCACTATCTGCTATACACATATCACCATCAATTGTTTGGTCTTTTGCTCCAATTAATTCATTTTAAACTTCACATATGAAGAAAACAAAAACTAGTAAAACATTATGAAATATTATAACAAGAAAATTTATTTTCGAAAATATAATAAGAATATTTATTTCAGGAAAACATATTACATCAACGAGGGGGAAACACTAGTTGAACATAAATTAAGAAAGTGAAATACATAGATAACACATAAGAGCGTCAAGTTCCAACAACATTTCTCAGGTTTCATAGTCATTGAGAAAATATGAGTTATTCAGCTCAATATTGATATTTTCAAAAGTACCCACATGGTTCACTTCTTTCTCTTTTCCTTTAAGGGATGTTTTTAGGCTTGATTATGAGATAAGAGCCTCGTGTTGATAACGTGTTATAATTTAATAAAGATTACCACCACTTGAGAATATTAATTGTGATTACTTGAATCACTTTTCTCCTTTAAAGGAGTTTATAAGAAATAGATTGTAAGAAGAAGTAGATAGAAGTTTAGAAGATTAGAAAGAGTTGGGAGGAAGTTTGTATAACATGTAGAATGTTTACAAAGAGGTGCATTTTACCACCTTACATTGGTGCAATATTTATACTATAATTTTGGGAGACAAAGAGACATAGCTAGTAAGTATATGAGTGTAAGAATTGTGAAAACTTTTGTGTGAGAAAGGTTGCATAGTTGATGATGTGAAAGTGGTAGGCATCCAAATATGTTTTCTTGATATTTCATAATAAAATTAATAATATTCAATTTTTATGAGTTTTGATCAAGACTTGTCACCCACTAGCATTGGATATGTGTACCAAGAGATAGGTACGCAAACAAATGTCACATCTAAGCACATGAAATTGTTAAATGTTTGTAGAAATAAATTATAGTTATTTTTTATGTGATTATTAAACAACTCCAGTATTACAGGATCTTCGTCTATTATTCCAACTAGATATTAGAACTCATGTTTTTTCACAGATAACATAGATATATAAAACAGTTGTATTGTTAAAACATAATGTAAAAAACGAAAATTGGAAAAAGACAATGCAAAAAAACATTAAAATAAGAAGTATGGTTAAATATAACAGTATAAACAAATATATATACCTAAAGACAACAATGTGAAATTAAAATTTAAACCAATGAAACACTTAAAAAATCAGTTAAAAAGAATGAAAAATACTAATAAAGGCGTTGCCGTGAGGATAACGCGGACACACAAAACAGTTGCATTGTTATAACACTACGTAAAGAAAACGGAAATAAAAAAAATTACGCAACAACCCAAACACTTAAACTACAGAATTTATGTAATACCCTGATTTTATTTTATAAATATTAATGTCATAATTATAACATATTACACACCAACTCATTTGCTAAACTCATTGCGCTCGGAAAAAAAACTTAAAAAAAAAAAAAAAAAAACTAAACAAAACCAAAAAAATAATAATAAAGACAAAAAACACAAACAAATAATAATAAAGTAAAAAAGATAAAATAGCAAATTATGTTTTGTATATATACAAGGTAGAGATAATCCCAATAAGGCACGTGTCTGATGCTGTCAGGATGATGTCGTCAACATATAATAAGAAGTAAGTCATCCTCCTGGTGGCATTTTGAAAAGGAAAAGGGAAGGATCAGTAGTGGTACTGCAAAAACCACATGATGTTATGTAGGTGGCAAAACGATAAAACCAAGCCCTGGGTGTTTGCTTAAGACCATACAAAGATTTCTTTAGTCCGTAAACATAAGATGGATTAGTACGATCAATTACAAAGATTTCTATATATATTGACTATTATTATTTTCATGATAACGGTTTGAATTATATTGAACTTTAAGCTTTTAGAATTTAAAAAAAATCATAAATACATGTTTATATAGTGAATAACTTTAAGTAGCTTCTGAATTTTTGAACCGGTGGCCCAATGCTTCTTTGAGGGCTCTTTCGCGGCTGTGGTCGAATCATAATCCTCTCGTTAAAAATGGAGGATCGTGACTTCGGGTCGGTGCCTTTTAGGATGTTCTCTTCTTGGCTTATCAACCCGGGATTGGAAGAGGTGGTTAGGATGCGCTTTGGGGGAGGTGAGGCCGTTTGGGAATCCTGATCAGGTGTTGCTGGCCAAATTAAGGAAAGTCAAAGATTTTCTTAAAGTGTGGAACAGGGAGGAAAAGATGTGGGAGACCAAGGAAAAAATAAAGTTGGAGGATATTTGTGTCAAGTGGGATTCTGTTTCGGAAGAACGGGTCTTATCGGAGTCGGAAATTGGTGAATGGGCTTTGGACAAGCAATCTCTCTTGAATATGGAAAAGGGTGCTCGACTTGACTTGGCTCAAAAGGCTAGGGTTGGATGGGCGGTTGAGGGGGACGAAAACTCGAGATTTTTTCATGGGCTTGTGAGGTCAAGTTGTGCGGTTGGTAGGATTAATGGATTATTTGTTGGTGGGGTTTGGGAGACGGATCGTGACAAAATTAAAGGTGAAGTGTTTTCTATTTTCAAGGCCAAGTTTGCTAAAGATCAGTGGGCTAAGCTTTCCTTGAGGTGTGGGGGAATAAAAAGGATTTCTAATTTGGAGGCTGAAAGTTTGATTGCTCCTTTTACGATGGAGGAAATTAAGAATGTGGTTTAGATGTGTGGGAGTGAGAAGAGCCCGATGTCGAATGGATTTAATTTTAAGTTTTTATAGTTGGGATATTTTTCAAGGCGATTTGGTGTCCATTTTGGAGAAGTTTCATCAGGTTGGTTCTTTCTCTAAAGGGTGCGGTTCTTCTTTTGTGTGTCTAATTCCTAAGGTGGGGGGTCCTCAAGGTTTGGGGTATTATAGGCCGATTAGTTTGTTGGGGTGTGTGCCTAAAGTGGTTTCTAAGGTGTTGGCTAATAAAATGAACTCGGTTGTGTCGTCGGTCATTTCTGAATCCCAAATGGCCTTTGTGGCTAACCGTAATATTGTCGATGGGCCTTTAATTATTAACAACCTCCTTTCGTGGCTTAAGAAGGTGAGGCGGGAGGCTTTGTTCTTAAGATCGATTTTAATAAGGCTTATGGTTCTTTGGATTGGGGTTTTTTGGACTCCATTTTGGAGCAAATGAATTTCCCAAGTAGGTGGAGTTTGTGGGTTAGAGGGGTGCTCGAGGCCTCAAGGGCGTCTATCCTCGTTAACGGGTCTCCAACGGGTGGGGGGGGGGTTGATTATCACAAAGGTGTGAGACAAGGAGACCCGTTAAAGCTGTTTCTCTTTATTGTGGTAATGGAGGCTCTCAATTGGATGATGGGGAAGGCGTGTCATGTAGGGATCTTTCATGGTATCTCGACCCCGAACGGGGGTCCGGTGATTTCCCATCTTCTTTTTGCGAATGATGCTATGGTTGTGGGGGAGTGATCGGATGCCAATATCTTGAATTTGAGGAGGCTTATGTTGTGTTTTTTCTTGGTGTCCGGTCTCCAAGTCAACTTGGGTAAGTGTGGTCTTGTTGGTTTTAACGTGGAGGAGTCGGAGGTGAGTGGGTGGGCTGAATTTATGGGGTGTAAAGTGTGCGATCTCCCTTTGGATTATCTCGGGCTAGTGGTTGGTGCTATATGAATATCTCTAATTAAGTATTGGAGCAAGGTGATAAATGTCTTCAATGCTAGGCTTTCGGTTTGGAAAGCTCAGAATCTTTCCATGAAGGGGTATGGAAAGTCTTCCGTCGTTTTATTTTTCTCTTTATTGGGCTCCGAAGAAGGTGATCGATCTCTTGGAGAATACCCGGTTCAATTTCCTGGGGTGGGGGGAGTGGGGAGGAGGGGTCTTCTCGAAAAATTCATTGGGTGGCCCGGGACTCGATTCTTAAACCGGTTAGGGAAGGTGGGTTGGGCCTCGTTTCGCTCAGTTTGGCCAACTCGTATTTCTTGGCTAAATGGGTCTATCGGTATTTTTCGGAACCTTCTCACCTTTGGAGAAGAGTGGTGGATAATGTGCATGGCTTGAGAGCGCATTTTTTTCGGTTCCGAGAGGTCCGACTATATCCGGAGTGTGGAAAGCCATTCATAGGTGCGAGGAGGACTTGGCGAGGTGGGAGATTTCTATCCGTAATTTGTTTTCCGAGTCTAATGGGAGGTGGGTGTGGTCGGGGTCTACAGACGATACTTTTTCGGTTAAAAGGTTCAAGGAGTTGGTCCGGTATAGCGCTTGGTCTGGGGGTGGGCAGGATTTTTAACGCTGTCCTTGGGTCCCTGGGAAGGTGAACTTATTTGTTTGGCGTGCAATGTGGGGGATCCTGCCAACGAAGGTTGAGTTGGTTCGGAGGAGGGTGGTTATACCCGATGTGTTGTGTTCCTTTTGTGTGGATGAGGCGGAAAGCGTGGACCACCTCTTTTCGGGATGCTTGTTTTCTCATATGGTTTGGACAGTGGTGTAGAATTCAGCCAATTATTTTCTCGACAAAGGACATATTCACCATGTTTGGAGACTACTTGGTTGTGGCTAGGAGAGACAAGGCGCTGAAAGGGTGTTCTTCATTAGTTGTTGGGTCCTTTGGAACGAGAGAAACAAGGTTATTTTCAAGGGGGCTTCCCCCTCGTTACACAATGCCATCAAAGAGATTAAAGCTTGGAGTTTCCTTTGGTTTGTGAGTAGGTTTAAGGACAAGTATATTCGATGGGATGACTGGTCCGCTTTCAATCTGTAATGTTTACTGTTTTTTGTTTGTTTCTTTGAGCTCCCTCAGCTGCTTGCTGTAGGGGTTTCTTTTGGTTTATTGAGATGATGTCGTTCCAAAAAAATATATATATAAAAACCTTTAAGTAGCTTCATACCCAGATTAGTTGAGAAATGAGAGGTCAGGGGTTCAATCCTCATAGGGGATTTTTCTGGTAGTGGACCAGCTTCCCCCTGAACTGGTGCCTGGTTGAGTGCATGGCTAATGTACGAGCTTCCCCATAATGGATGTGCCAGTCACTGTCACTCTAGGAGTGGAGATGATTGGGTGGGTGGGTAATGCCCCCGTCAATGATCTGAAATCGCCATTCAAAAAGAAAATTTGAGAAATGATGATCAAACCATCCATCACGCACTGAAATGATAAGTTCCACCAATCAATAACCCAAACCCCTAAAGTTATGAATCACATAACACAATGACTGATATAATTTTTCAAGCTACAATCATATCATCATATGATGAGTTCGAACCTATTTATAACACCAACCATCAGGTGAATTTCAACATCGAGAAATTAAAGTACAAAAGGCGTCAAAGAACATAAATTACCTCGAAATCCTGCGATGAAATTAAAAGACATCGTAAAAACGAAGAATAACAAATGGCAAACCAAACACAAAGTCACATACCTAGAAAAACAATGTGACTTCGAAACCTTAGGAGGTGATGGCGACATCAACGGCGACTATGGTAGCACCTAGAAGACAACGATCCTACGTTCGTGGTTATTCACTTCCGAAACCAATTAGCCAAGACCAAAACATAAGAAATAAACCCTAGGTCATAAACACTTACATATCTGCGAAGGAAGAGCGAAACAACCGGATCTGAGAGCGTAAACAATGATTTTGTAGGCAGCGGCATTGTCTTGATTTCGGTTTGAATGCAGCGGCGATGTTGGACGGACCTTGTGTTGGATGGCACCGGGGATCTAGGACGATATAGTGGACGTCGGACGGAGATTTGTTGTTGAGCAAGAGAGATAGAACAAGTAAGTTAGAGAACGAGGGAGAAAGATGGAAACGAATGATCTACACAAAACTAAGGTACAACTAAGAATGTGCTTGAGTTGATTGTACCATGTGCATAGAACATGTACAATATGCTTCAAGGTTTGTACAACTAAGTTGTAAAATGTATATATAGTATAATATATGGGTAATTACAAATAATGGGGTAGTTATATATTTTTTCTCCTAAGACGAGTAATTACATATTTTTTCAATTAAAAAAATTAATTACATATTTCTCCTCGCTAAGACGATTAATTACATATTTATCTTAACCAAAAAATCAGTTACATATTTCCTCTTCTTAAAACATATATATTACATATTTCTCAATTCCATTAAGATTAACCTATTGAATACTATTTTACCCTTGTTTTTTAGGATTTGTTTTTACGATTTCTTCTTCATAAGACCTAGTGGTGTAAATGAGCCATGCCGGTTCGCGAGCTACTCAGAATCAGATTGGTAAATTGCTTTAATAAGCCGATCCTAAATGGGCACTAGCCTTAAAATATAGCCCGTTTAACAAACAAGCTTGAGCCATATTTCAAGGCTCGAACTCGGACTCGAGTTCGTTTAGGCTCGGCGTGTTTGAGCTTTTTACAAATTCGATTCCGAGTAACTTACAAGTGGACTTTACTCGTTTACTCACCAAGGTCTTAGAGATAAGAAATATGTAAAAAAAAATCTCTGGTAAAAAAAATAGTCATTCAGTAAGTTAGTTTTAATAAAATAAATAAATTTATAATATATATGTTTTAGGAAGGCAAAATATATAATTGATTTTTTCTTTGGGAAAATATGTAACTATTAATCATTTTAGAAAGGATAAATATGTAATTAATTTTTTAACTTGAAAAAAGTATATAATTAGCCTTGTAATTAGCCTTCTTAGGTTTAGGAAATATGTGAATTTCCCACAAATAATATACTCATAAGTAATAATAGTCAAACACGTATACTAGGCTCCCACATGTTCGAGATCTAAGACTCAGAGATATGGGCTATTTGCGTCTAATGTAAACATTTACATTATATTTCTGCTTTATATTTCTACAAGTAGTTGTTTTCACGATTTGAATTCGTAACCTCAAGACGACAACTATATACTTATTGTTAAACCTAATGCATCAAGATTTTGAAACCCCACCCAAATCTTCTTCAAAGCTAGTGCATATGTTTATGTAATTTTATAATTAGTGGTAACATTAAAGACTAGCTAAAGTTAAAGCATAAGTCGATATCCCTTAAAAAATTTATGATGGGCTTACAAGTTTTAGTTTTAAAAACGAACCCAAAATCAAAGTTAAAGACAAGATAAAACTTTTACGTTTCTTATTCATGCATGATGCATCTATCATAATTTATTATCATTATCTGATTAAAAAAACATTTTTCATTGAGTTGACATTATCGGGAGTAACGTCTATATATCTTCTGAAATAAGTTCTAAGGCTTGATCACGTGTTAGTTTTTCAGAAATGTTTACAAGTTTAAATAAATAAAAAAGTCCATATAGATTATAGAATATTTAAGTAAAGTTTAAATACGTAGCACTATTAGCTTGTAATAGAGATTACACGTAACAGTTTTATATATGTTAATAAGTATTAAATAGAAAATATGATATAAAGGGTAACGTTGAGGTTGTACCAAAAATGATTTTAAATAGTAAAAGACTAATTAAAGTGAGATTAGCTAAAGAATAATAATATGGGATTAAGATGAAGCATCATTATCGAAGACTAATCAAGGCATCATTATCGAAGACTATTCCATCATGACCAATTTCCATGACCAAACAATGTGGGCTATAATTTTATATTTTATATCATATTATATAAAATATAAATTATTAATCAAACCTGCATTTCGTAGCGGGCAACAAGCTGACTTTTAATAAAAATTTAAATTTGAATTTTAAAGCAATTAATTAATTAATTGTATATAATAATAATAATAATAATAATAATTCAAGAAATCCTGAGATGCACGAGTGGAAACGTATCGCTTTGGCCACAAGGCCAACCTTATATCTTACAACTTATTTATTTAACTCTTAAACTTATGAACACACCAACTTTTTAGTTGTCACTTTTAAACATGTTTTCTAAGGATATGATAATTGATAAAGGTAGCATATGGGCCCTTAATTGCTAGAGATTTGGAAGACATTTTGTTGAACTTATATGTTATGTTTATTTTTGTGAATGAATGAAATTAGTATTTTCTCTCATCCATATACTTGTAGTATTGGGTGTCATAGATGTGATGGTAAATTACAAATTATGATCTTTAACTATATAATATATTGAAGATTGTGACATCTGTCTTCACTAATTATAATGTATGTCTTTATTTTCTAACCACATCCAATCCTTTCCATTAGCAATAGATTAAAGATTCTAGTAACTTTTTAATAAGTGTTTTATCCTTTGTATTAAAGAACATGTAACATCATAATAGTTTATTTTTTCTTTTGTTCTTTTTCCTTCTTTTTTTGACTTTTACTTCCGTTTCTTTTTGTTCTCTTTTGTCACTTTAAATTTATAAATTTTGTTTATTATTTAATTAAATTATATTTTTCTAAAGAAATAAATTATATAGGTTCTTATTTTATTGTATTTTAACTTATTTTCATTTATTTTATTTTCTTATATATTATTTTATACTTCAAATAATATGAAGTTAAGTTGAGCCTAAGCTCGTCTTAGCTCACCGATAAATAACTATTGATGTGATGAGTTTAGTTTGATGAGAATATTAGGATTAATGGGTAATTATTCACTTAACTAATTAGTGTATAAGGGTAGGGTTCATGAGTAACCCCAATTTTTTTAAGAATACTTAGAAAATCATATTTATATGTAAACTGGTAAACACATGGTTTATATATACCGAAATATATGTAAACACGAGTTTATGTATACGTGATATATGATTTTTTAAATAGTGGTTTTGTTGATTAAATTGTTTGATGTATAAAACAGTAAATACAAAAATAAACTTAACAAGCTAAAAGAAATACACAATATAACAAAGATCTATAATAAATTATACTCTTTTAAAAATAATAATTTAAATAATTATTATTTATTTGAAAGTTATAAATTAAAGTGATAAAAATAAAAGGGAAGAAATAGAAAAGAAAGTAAAAGGAAAAACAGAAAACAAATGAAAATTAATATATTAAGAAATTAGATATTCCATCCTTTAAAGGGCAAAATAGTCATCTTCATAAAGTTAACATAACTTGTCTAACTAATGTTAGTGGAAAAGTTAAATGTGTGTATAAAATTCTCAAAATATAAACTTACGAAGTTATGACTTATGATCTAGTTAGTAAAGTCATAGGAAACGACCTAGAATATACCTTATAGTTAAAGGACATTATCTATAATTTACTTTTTAATTAATTGATAGAATATTAGATTTGATAATCTCAGTTATTCTATTAGCTGATATTAATTCGTATTTCATTTATTCCTTACGATAAACCAGATTTAAAGGTATTGGAATATATTAGACCGCTGTTAAATGGCCACTAACGTCGTTACGTAAAATTTCATTTTTTGATGACTGGAAATCATGATGGCGTCTTATGTAACATGTTTTTCACAAGGCACATTACTGAAACGAAAATTATATATATATATATATATAAAAAGACAACATATTCATTTAGAATTATCTGAAGTTAAAGATAAGTTTAATAAACCTACCTTTTACACAAATTAGATCATGAAGTTTTATATAAATAAATTTAATCATGATTTTTTTTCTAAAAATAAGTTGTAAAATAAAAAAAAAAAGCTGTAAAATAAAGATCAACATAGCTGGAACATATTAAAAAAAGCAATTATTAAAAAAGCACTTAAAGTTACCAGCTTTGTTATTTCTCCATTGATGTTAGACACAAATCTACAAATCTACAATGCCATACCATTCTTTGCACATGGGATGTACAATGCCATATTTGTCTACACAGTTTATTGCTTTATATACAATCCTTAGTTGCATGAAGATTTAAGTGGCTTAGGGTGAGAGTTATGCTCATTTAAGGTATGATCTAGGTATTAAAATTGACCGATAAGGTGATATCAACAGGAGAGAGAAAATTGATGTAGATTTGATGATTTGGTAGTGGGTATGCTTGATTTAGGCATGGTTTAGGCATGGATTAAAACTTTTTTTTTTCATTTTTTTAAACTAAAACAAATAAAATTAAACTAAAACATTTAATATAAAATAAAAACTTAACAATTCATTAGATTAAAAAAAACTTACAAAGTCCTAAAAATAACAAAAATTACCAAATTCCTAAAAAAAACAACATTTATTCTTCAATTTAAAAAAAAAATACAAATTACCAAACTTACGAAGTCATAAGCTCGGGTGGGATTCTATACTGTGGACGAGGGCGATTCATATTTTTTTGGGAGAAAGAAACTAGAGGTTTTTTTGTTTAGGATAATAAGGTGTATAAAATTTGTTGGGTAAATGTGTGTTTATATAGGAGAGGAATTGATTAAAAAAAATTAAACTCAACGGTAAAAAAAATGACTATTCAACGATCATATTGCCTCGGTATCAATCCGGCGATCATATACCGAAAATCCATCCAACCATGTCGATGCCGAAGTGATTGTGGGTGGCGGTATACTCGTCTAATCGGCGCCGATTTGATGTAGATGGATGCAGCGAGTATACTGCCCATCCTTAGTGTAATATTTTTCTCTTTTGATCCAAGTGCAACATATTAAGTAAAAAACTTGGCGGTATAGTGGGTACAGTCGTGTAACATAACATTTAGATCTCATGCTTAATACTTTTAGCATTTTGCTTCTAATTTTAATGTTATTACGCATTTTTTTTTTGTATTTCCATTACGTTATAGCAATTCAACTATTTAGACTTTTGAGTATCCCCATTAGGGGTGAGCTTAACTCGGGTATACCCGATAAACCCGTTAGAACCGACCCGATATACCCGATAACCGTACCCGGTTTTTAATTTCGATGCGGTTCTCGGTTCTCACATCACTCTCTATACGGGTTCGGTTCGGTTCCGGGTCTAACCCGACAGGAGGCTACAAACCTGACTGAACCAAGTAAATGTAATACCTTAGAATATGTAGGAGTGACCTCACCTCTTAGTCTTAATTGTATTTCAATTTCCAAAAAAATTACATCGAGTAGTCGGCATGTTGCATTTATATTCACAATTATCAATTATCATTTTCAATTCATACGTACATACATACGCGTATCATCACCACTCACGATTATCATTCTCATAATCTCATTCTCATTCATCTGATCATCTCATCTCTAATCTCTGCATCTTTTAATCTAATCTGATTATTTCTTCCAGTTTGCAGTTTGCAGCATCAAATGGCCCATCAAATGGAACAACAACAACTTCAACTGAATGGTGGAATGGCCCATTAACCGGGTCAAAAAAAGAACCGATAGAACCGGATTTGTACCCGACCAACAAAAATCGGGAAATTCCTGCCATTATCGGGTCAAAAAAAAGAACCGACAGAATCGGCTTGTTACCCGACCATTAACCGGACCGACCCGTTATAACTGGGTATGGTTCCGGTCCTTTCAATCATGTCATTCGGTTCTCGGTTACGGGTCTGACGGGTCTGACCCGGTATCTTCGCGACAACTCGAGGGTAGTAAGTCTAGTTTTAATATGTATACATACATATTACTTTGAAATTATAAGTGTATAACATACTTTTAAGTTAAAAGACTTACTTTAATACAAAAAGATATTTTATTAAAAACATAGCATAAAATATTAAACTAAAACGACATAAAGTCTATATTGTAGTTTTTTTTTAACTAAAAGTATTTATTTTAATTGAAAATAAATTACTAAATATTTAACTCGATTCAACTCGGCTCGACTTCTTTAAAAATGTCTCAACCTACCGGTTTGGATTACAAACGGGTTTAATTCCCGAATTGTTTTTTAACACATCCATGATCCATCGCAATAGAAACGAGTGCCTTGTTAAATGGGCCTCATGGGCTTTTACCAAAAGGAAATGAATAAACTCTGGGCTGCATTTAGTTGTAACTTGTAAAGTGAACCAGCGTCTAGAGGTGGCATAAACAAAATATGTATAATCAATTTAAACTTAACATGGCTAGACCTAAAAAAAATATTATATCTAAATGTATATCGTAATTTAGAAACAAGCTTGTACCTTTATGTTTAATACTTGTAATGAACTACAATAACATGATATATTCTAATTACAGGGTTTAGAATTCCCACTTTTAGTTTTCCAACACAATAAAACTTAGCATCCTTGTAAATTTGTGTCTAATATCTAAAGTTTAAAATATTAGTTGTCAAACTTCAAAATAATAGAACTTAACAATTCTATCTCCATGTGTCCTAAAAAGTAAACTTGCTAAAACTTTGAAATATCAAAAGTTCATATTCTAGACCCATGGCCTTTAATATAGATATAATGTACAAATACAAGTATACATGTTAAAAAACATGGTTAAAAAACATTTAGTTTTAAAATGCATCAAAACATTAGTAGTTGACTACTTCTTATTTCTTTTAACAGTTAAATCATCACACATATTCAACCGCATCTAAAACAAAACTAAAATGAATGAGATATTAATGCTCAAAGTTGAGTGTTTGAACTTATTAAAAGCTATAAAAAATGAGAGTAAAATGGTAGAAACTTATCTCACATTGATGGCGGAAAAACTTTGGAGTGGCATATATATGAGTTTCCCTTATATATCGTTTCTTTAGAAAAATACAAATGGGGACCCTAAGGGTGCACTCACATGTATGGGTGTCTATGGCACTTTGATGTCACATTTTGCACTTTATGTTTTTAAAAGGTGTTGCGGGGTTGATGTCGATAATGGCAGCACAATTACTATTGTTGTGTTAAGTTTCTACCACTGATGTCACCTGGATTCATACCAAGCTCACACGTGTGCGAGTTACTACCGAAGTACCGAGGTCACTAGTTACTACTATTGATCGGGTTTTTACCGATGAGTGCAATTAACGTCGTGAGCTAAAGTTATTGCCGATAGTTCTTGCCAGCACAGAATGGTACCGATGGGTTGATTGATATTGATAAGGAGTTGTGATTGCTACAAGTATGAGTTTTTCACTATATAACTAAGGTGTTGCATCCCAAGGGGACACCCTAGTGATAAGTAATGCACCTCTATATTAAAAGGTTGTGGGTTTTAATCTTATGTTACAAAGGGTTGTAGTGATTTTATCTTCGAAAATCTAAAATTTGTTGTTAAAAGAAAAACTAAGGTGTTGCTTAGGTGTAAGTGCAGAATAAACTATTTCTCTTGAGAGACTTTGTATGCTCTCAAGAACACTCAACACACTCACACGAATTCTAGAAAACTCATATTACCGAAAGCTTTTTTAGGCTCAGTGGTCTGCTATAGAGGTACAATATGTTACTGTTGTGGCCAAAAAATAAACAAGTTCTTTTAAAAGACTTGAAATTTGCTTTAAAAGAACCTTGCTCAACGAGTCTCAACCTCTTTTCTCCTACATCTTCTTCACATTTTATTTATTTCAATTATACTTGCATTATAAATTATTATCTTCAACTGTAATAGTTTTTGTTGTGTATTTTATTTTATTTGTAACATTATGAACAATATTCCTATAAACTTACAAGATTTTTTTCTAAACCAAACCATATTGTTTAATACATTTTTCTATAAGTTCTATTTTGATTCGATATGAGTTTATATTTTGTTTCAAAACAAATCGTTGATAAATATTCTAAAAACGTTTGTTCAACAAAAATATGTTTTAGTCAATATTTCAAGTTCTGCTATCATATTTGGACACTTAGTGATAACAAATAATATTTAAATTGTTTAGAAAATAGAAAACGATAAGACACAAGAGGTGTCCAATGAATTATCTTGTGTGGATAATGATTATTGCTAAGGCTATAAATTATGTTGAAAGACCATGAAAGTTTTTTTTAGGTTGCATTTTAAGGAATACGAGAAAAAGACCCGCGCGTTGCTGCGGGTTGACATTTTTTGTCAAGATACATTTATATAAAACACCAAACAAAGTTAACCGACTATTACATTACAAAAGCAAGTCATGTTACTACCCCTTGAAAGCCCATCATACATCATAGCCTGGTTGAGAACCTGATAAACCATAAAAAACGTTAACGTAAATTATGGTCTCTTAGATGGCCTCATCTTGTAAATAGGCACTTATCGGGCTCAAATTAGACATCATCATCGCCCAATTAAGAAAACCTACACCATCAGCTGACTTCTAAACTGCAGACCAAGTGAAATATAATTCAAAGGTAGAAAATCAATATCAAACATAAGAAAACAATTGGAAAAGGAACCAAAACACATCAAAATAGACTCAGAAATAGTTATTCATCAGAAAATTGAGGTAGAAAGTAAGCTTATTTTGGGATTTCAATAGGATTAGAACTTACAAAAGATTATGGAATCCTCTTGATTACCTCTGTTTAATTTGACAGAACTTAATTTTTCATTTGACTTGCAAAGTGATGGTAGAACTATAAACAGATGTTTATGTAAACACATGAAGCAAGTTGGAAGGAAGCATGACATCCCTACAAAGAACAAACATCCATTCTGAAAGAAAGCTTTTAAAAAGAATTTACACTCCATATCAGTTGAGAGTAACACTTTTAACTGGCACATATACAAACAAAATTCAGTAGAAATAGCAAAGAAAGAATTTAAAAGTTCATAAGTTCAATTCAGGCAAATAAAATAACTAAACAAACCAAAACCACAACACTTTTGACTAATATACATACAAAATTTTGTTTTCAAACAGTTTCAGACTCATAAACTAATTATATAGCTAGTTTCTAAGTTTGTTCGTACATTAATCTTATAAAATAATACTCAAAGGTTGAACTATTTAAGCATGTATTTTTTATTACCTTTTCTAGAAACTAATGAAACACATATAAAAATCATAGGGTCATCCACCTGAGATGTTTAAAATAAATTAATTATTCGTACATATAAATTTGACTAAATACTTAAAAACATACCATTGTACATAGTTGGTTGTTCCATCAAGTAGTTCAACAATCCAAGTTCGCCCATCTGTTAGTGCTTTCTTCTCCATTTTGACCCTATAATACGGAACCAAAATGCCAACAAAAAATTAACATACAATCAAAAGTAGGACATTTCTAAATAGTCATGGTTTTAATATGATTATTTTATTATTTTACTAACAAAATTACCCTAAAAGAAATAGTCCATGCAATTTAAAGGAAAAAAAGGATAAAAAAAACATACCAGAAGAAAGGGAGGTAATAAGACAACCGAATACGAAGTCAATACCCCTTTCACCTGCAACCGAACAAAGTAGAGAAAAACATAGAGCAAAAAATGTCAACAAATAATATATTAGGCTCAGATCATCATTAGGCATATTAGAGGATTAATTTAGGCTTCTATGGCTGCAAAAGTAATTGCCCCCAGAGTAAAACCATATTATTTTCCTCATAAAGTAATTCAGAATTTCAGATTAATCATCATAGCCTAAGATCATGAAGCAATTTGTAGCAATCCAATGATAAGGCCATCGACCACCATCAAATAACAAAATCTGTAAACAAAAACATTCATAAAATCAATATAAAAGTTAACATAAAAAATCAAGCGTGAATAAACCATTTGAACACAATATTACAACATAAAAATTAACATGAAGAATAAATCGAGCTCTGATTAGGAAGTTTTTTCGATGACTCGTAAATGATGTCTATAGTTTGTGTAACTACCTTTAATAACGAACAATTGATCAATACCGGCATTTGGAAATACAAAAATCTATGTGCCAATCTTTTAAATATCATACAATACTTATCAATAAAAAGAATACAAAAAATTATGCAAATTGGATCTCACCTGTGCACCAAATCTTCAACTGTATTCAATAACCAACATTAAGCTCAGAACCAACATCATCATACCATTGAGAGTGCTTTGTCCCATCATCTGTCTATAACGCTATGTAATTCAAGCCTCTAAGTGCGACCCTGCATGATCTTTTCAAGGGTATGTTTACGGACAATACAAAAACATGTGTACCGATCTTCAACTACCTTCAATAACCAACAATTGATCAAATTCGGCATTTGGAAATACAAAAATCTATGTGCCAGTCTTTTAAATATACAAAAATCCGTTCGTCACGCTTAGTTCAGTTAATGTTCTTGCGTTAAAAAAATTTGCTAAATTCTCACTTTCAATTCAAACAATGATGTGATCTTGATTAAAAAGACAAATGACAACCCAAATCGAAATACCTGTGCCTATCTAAGCATTGTAAATCTTTGATCAAGACAAACATCCAGTCGAAATGAGTTACATACCGCTTCACAATACTGTCAACAGTAAACCTGCAAAATAATGAAACAAAACAGTAAAAGTTAGCTACAATTCACAAAAGATAAATGTGGTAGACATTTCATTGAACACCTTACATCCATAGTGATAAGAAGATAAGAAAACAACAATAAGAAGTTCAATTGAAATAGCAATGAAGATGGAAATGAGCTACATATCACTTCACAATTCCGTTAATTATGTGACAGGAATCCAGAACCTGGGTACAAAATTAAACTAAAAAATCAAAATTAAATAATCAAAATTAAAATTAAGATGAAGAACATGGAGTCTTGTTTGTATACCTGTTCTCTGATCAAGAGATAAATGAATAGGTTTTCCATCTTTCAAAATCTGTAGATTATCATCTCCACCTGTTCCATGACAATCCACAAATTCAAAACCTAATTGAACTAAAACTTAAAAACTTCACAAATTGAAAACCTAAGACCTCCGCGTTAAAACTCTGCATAACTACCACCTTCCGGTACCACCTATTGTTTGAAGCTGCAAGGATATAATATCAATGTTAGCAAGCATCAAATGACAAAATAAAAATAAAAATCAGGAACGTACATAATTTTATTTAAACTTGTAATTGACAGGCCATATTTTTACATAGGAGCACAAAGGATTAGTTAGATGTGGTGTGTTACACTTTGAGGAAATACCAAAGTGTGTACGATATACCTTGTTTGAATGCTTGTTAGCTTGACATACTTGATAGCTAATAGTTTGGAATTTTGATAAAGCATGAACTCCCCACGTGAAAAATGAAGGTTATAAGTAGGATTGCCTGTGTATCTTCATCTCTTCACCTTCCAATACTTGCTACAACAATTTTAGCACATATTCTTGTGTTGTTCCTGGATTTTTTTTCGTGCGACTGAAATCATCATACTTATAATTTATAAAGGCATAGTAATTATATTAACGGGTCAAATTGTTATTTGCTTAAAAAGTAGAAAAAACGAAACAACTTGAATGAGTCAAAAGGGCCCAAAATCACCCAGAGTGAATCTACTGAAAAACCTCCTAAATTAATTTGCGTTTCAAAAGTTATATTATCAATTATAATGACATTTGTTCCTTAATTCCATTTACCACATTAATTAGATATATTGGCCTATTGTTTACCCAAAGAAATACTTTCTAAAGGCACTGTTGCTATTCGTGTTGATCATTAACAGCTCCAAGCATCCAACCAGCTATTCCATCTCCTCCATCCACCTGTTCATCATGCCACCAGTTTTCACATTAATTTTTTAAACATAAATTAGAGTTCTTATGCAGCTTAAATTTGAAAATATACTCACAATTATTCTTAACAGTTGCTCTATTTTTGCTCACCATTCTTACAAAATAAATCAATTTCATTCACTACATCATGATACATGTGATTACACATTCAATTCAATATTATTAAGAGAATTAGAAATCAAATACTCAAATATACCTCTTCTTGCTTCAGATGATACACATCATAATCAAAATAACCTGGTAAAAGGTCCCTCTTCATCCTCCAACCCTGCCAACTCAAACTCTTTAAATAAAAGAGCAGAAATGATCTATTTGTAATGTAAACCCGGAAGAAACCATCAACAGAAGGCTCAAAACCCACTTAATCATCATAGCCATACATAGTGGCTAATAGTGGCTAAGATGAAATTGTTGACATGGATCATGGTGACGGCTGCGAAAAACCAATATTGATTTACGCCTCGCCTCTCACCATAATCATCGCTGCCAAAAAGAAAGGGAAGTGGGGTTTATCATCACAGCCTTCAAAAATCATCACACATCTAACACTTTCAGTCTATCTGTTCTCACAGATTAATGTTCAGAAGCATCAGATTTAACCAAATCGTTAACACATGATACTATCACCGAATAGTAACCCCCTCTACAACAGCATGTACCAAACAAACCAAAATCAGTAAAAACCAAAAATAAAACGTGTGATATCCAATAAGAACACAACACCGCCTAACGCAGCCAACAGGAAAAAAAACATGTGGCTTGAATAGTGCTTAATATGAGCACACATCAGCTACAGGTTTTGATATATAAGGTGATACTAATTAAAATAATCACTGAAACAAAACCAATTAAACTGAGAATCAGATTAACAAAGATTGTAAAGGAAAAATCAGTGAAAATTGATACAAAAGTACGTCAATTTCCTTACCCAACCAATTATAAAGCATACATGGTAAATAATAAGGCTCAAACCATCGATATCAATCTCTGGATTCATATCATAGCCCTTAAAATAGTGGAGATTGGAAACCTAACCTCAAAATCGATTGCATGTTCATCGGAAAATTAGAATCAGAATGAACCGCCCACACAAACCGACGCATCGACGTCCACCTAAAAATCCGACCGAATTCGGTCGCCATCAACGGAACGGAGCACCGATATGAAGCTTAATCGCCATTGAAACCTATCACCATTACAGCCGCAAACCCTAACCCCCAAAATCTTCTTCCAAGAGAGAAACAAAGATGTCGAAATCTCTTTATAGATTTAGAGAGAGGATGCAGCTACAGAGAGGGATAAGGTTTGATTTCATAGGCGATTGAAGAGGGAGATAGAGCGAAATCCGATGCAATTGAAGAGAGAAGGTTGTATAAGACGAAAGAGAGAAAACTGGTTCTGCATTAGTCTTTTAAGAGAGAGAGAGAGAGAGAGAGTATATACAATGCGTAGGGTTTTAAGAGAGAACGTGTCCTATCAAATAAGATCACAGCACCGTCTTAAGCAGCCAACATGAAAAAAACATGTGGACCGAATAGTGCTTAATATGAGTACACATCAGCTATAGGTTTTGATATATAAGGTAATCAACAAGAGATGTATTTATACATCATCATCTTGAAACTTGTCGAATTTCTTGACACGAGCATTTCCTCAAATTGTTGATAAGGAGACTGGCATGGTGAAGATTAGCATGGACCAGACCGGGTCTGGGCTCCATTTATTTTTCACTCCATAGTGTAATTTATAAACGTTTAGTTCGAAAATTTAATATATTTTTGGTCCCATGACTTTCAGCCCCAACCACCTTTCGGTCCAAGCTTCGTCACTGGAGACTGGTGCTCAATTTTTTACTGTGATAGGTGCTTGGAAGCCTTGTGGTTTCTTATATTTAAATTGTATGTTGAATTGTCTTGAGTGCGTTGTATTACATATATTGCAATGTATAGACTGCCAAAGATTTATGGGAGTCGCTGGATCACAAATGCAACTTATACGCGAAATATAAAGAGATTTTTAAAGATATACCCTACCAAGCAGGGGTGAAACCGAAAGGAAAATGATGAACTTAAGGTATGAAGCTCTAAAAGAAGCTTCAAATATTCCAAAGGGACTTCTTACATATGGCCAATTTGGTTATCACGCAAGTAAATGAAAGATTCTCAATTGGGAGAGTCATGGGCTAATATCAAGGTGAGAGAAATATGATCTTGAAACTGATTCCCATAAATGAACTCACCTTAAGCAACTAAAAACGATATACAAAAAAACGCCAAGTGAACTACACAATTTAGACATCTAAAAATAACAATATGAAAATGAAACTTAACTAAAACCAATAAAAAACACTCTAAAAAAACCAGATAAAAAAATTAACAATGCAATGTGGCCCACCCAAATGATTGCCAAGTGACCGTAAAGTTAGTGTAGTAAAAGGAGTTCAACTTTGTTTATAAGGGTGGGCGGTATGCATGCCGCCGCCCATCGGCGTAGAAGCGGCATCGCATGCCGAGCTTCGGCATGCATACCGTCGGTGTCATTCCATCGGCATCGGCATGTGGGATCGATTTTTGCGGCAAGTTTTCGCCGATTGACGCCGAGCAAAAAGAGACCGTTCAACGGTCATATTTTCGACCGTTTGAATTTTATTTTTTTTTTATCAATTCCTCCACTATATAAATCCCTTCAAAACCAATAAATTTTATACACCATTTCTCCTAAACAAACAAAAACCTTTAGTTTCTTTCTCAAAAAACATGAAGAATAGCTGAATGCAAATCCTCCACCGCCCTAGATTTAAATTTTTTTTTTTAAATGAAGAATAAATGTTGGTTTTTTTTTTAGGAATTTGGTAATTTTTATTTTTTTTAGTACTTTGTAAGTTTTTTTTTAATCTAATGAATTGTTTTAGTTTAATTTTATTAGTTTTAGATTAAAAAGAAAATGAAAAAAAAAATTTAATCCATGCCTAAACCATGACTAAATGAGCATACCCCCTACAAAATCATCATTCTACATCAATTCTACATCAATTTTCTCTCTCCTGTTGGCATCATCCTATTGGTCCAATTTGATGCCTAATACATACTTGAAATGAGCATACCTCCCACCCTAATTGAATTGAATGGTTCTTCCGGTGTTGTCAACAGAAATAATGAAATACCGTATCATATAATAGAAAAATCAGCTCTATATTTTTTTATTAATATGGAAGTAGTCCGCTAAACAAATGTCTCTTTGAAGTAAACCCGTATTCAAATCCTTAAAAGGATAGCTTATGATATAATTTAGGAATAATATAAATTTACACTACTAGTGGGGTACTCGCGCGTTGCGACGGGCGACAGTTTACAACGCATTATTTGTCTTATATTCGCGTGTTTGGCGGCGACGAAAAATTACAATGTGATATTCGTTTCTATTAGCACGATGCGGTGCGGTGACAATTTATAATGCAGTACATGCGCGTTCGGTGGTGGTAACAATTTAGGGGGCAACACGCTCGTTGTGTCAACAGCATGCTACAATCATGTATGATGAGATTATCAACTCAGATACTCTATGATATTACAATCCCTAACATATGACTTTCGGTACCGAAAATCAATCATCTAAACACCTTTATGTTGTCCACAGTATGTTTTGTTAAGTTCATGCTTCTATCTATATTAAATTATTCCCCAATAAGATGTTTTAAAAACTAAGATTGAGTATTAGACACCATATGATTTCATTTCTTAATAGTCTTTTTATAGAAACGGGAAACTAATCTCAAATTGCTTGTTCTAGTCCCTAATATGTACTTTTGCAGTCTAATAATCAATTTATAATATTCTTTCATAAAAAATAGATGATAAACCAAGTTTCCAAATCAATTCAATTTGACAAAGTGACTCGATGCTATTCTTTTTCAAGCAATAACTCATGTAATGAGAATGTGTGTTGAAATATGTGATGACCGTCGTCAAGTCATTCAAAAACCCATTAACCTAGATAGCTAGGGTAAGTAGGGTATCGTATCCACGAGGAGCATGTGGTTAGTATTATATAGACTTGTTTGATTAAGGAAAAAAAAAAGAAAACATAAAGATTTGATGATTGCTTTGAAGTAAACTAATGTTAACCTAAATTACAACTAAACTAAGAAAAATGACCAAACGACACACAAAAACATGGGAAAGAACAAGCAATCACATTCGGGTTCAGATTTGATAGCACAATGTATAACCTGTCTTAGTGAACTATACTAGTAAGCTACATAGACATAGCCTCGTTTAACATATATGAACAAAGGATGATTAAGGAATACATCATTCATGCAACTTAGATTCAACGATTCTAGACCGAATGAATAAGATAACATAAGGTACACAACGTAATCATCAACAAACTAAACTCTGCAATCAATAGCAACTTGCTCCTCAATGATATAAAAACCAAATGAATGGGACGATGCATTGATGTGTGATCAAATAGTTTGTCCTACAATGCTCACTACATTAAACACCTAGACACACTCAAATTATTCACTAGTAAAAATAATAAGAGTACATTTAAGTCTAGTACATGTTCAAAAGTCAGATTGAATAAATGGCAACACAAACCCTAAACTCAAGTTTGGAATTAGGAAACAATAGTATAACCTGATTTCATTTTACTAACAACTACATAGACATAGTATTGTTTAATATATGAAATAGCGGACAATTGTGAGACTAAGGAATCCGGCCGTGTTGACTTAATGATTCAAAGACCAGATAAGAACACGCGCTAGGATGTGTACTACACAACTATCAATATATAAATATAATTCAACACAACACTAGATGGTTAACGATTCCATGACCGATAATGGACTAATGAGTATTAAACCAGAGATATACATCTTCCAAACACATCCATATATTAAACAACATAAAACAAACCCTAATCGTCAACATGTTTAAACAACTAAAGCATAATTCATGTCTAGTAAAAATAAAATCAAGTTGAATACAATTGCTAAACTAAAACCTACACCCGATTGTGATCACAAGAAAATATAATTAACCAAACATAACAACAAAATCAAATATTGTCACTACTACAAGATTTGTTGTTAAAAGAAATAGTTAACTAAAACTCCCCTTTGTTCTCAAATTCGTGTGACGAAGTGAAGTCGATGTTGCGTCCTTCGATCCTTGTCTTCGATTTGCTCACAGCAGCCCCAAAAGGGGACTGCTGTTCGTCCCTTGCGAACTCCTCCTGGAAACTGTCGAATGTCCTTTTTTTCTTTCTTTTTAAACTGATTTGCGATTGACTCCTTTTTCTTTTGTTAGTTTGTTACTGCCTCCTCTCGAGAATCCAGTCTTAGCCCAATGAAATGGGCCATAAAGTTAATAATCCTTTTAATTTTGTGTGCATATCAACTCTTGATCCGTTCATTTCTTTTTGTTAAGCCCACTATTATAACTTCAAAGAGCCAACTCTCATAGTCTCACGTGACCTCCTGTTTATAAAATTGAAGTAGAAAAATAAATCAAACAATAATTTAATCATTTAAGTTCATTAAGTATAATGTAATTATTGTTTAATAATTTTCTAATCTACATCTAAATCTCATTGTTTTTAGTCACTATATACTAAAACCTTTAAAATATAAAAACAATGTAAAATAAGATGATTTGCAAACATATCGGTGCATTTAGTAGAAAGTTAATATGTAATAAAGTGTACTTAAAATGCACCGATCAAACCTCCCCAACTTAATACTTTTTCGTCCCGAAAAAGACTTTGCAATGGGATCACAATTGACATGTCAAGCTATCCACTATATTTATTCACATTAAAGTACTACTCACATGCTAAACTCGGTTGTCAATATAATTTGTCCACTTTAAACTTATGCCCTAATTATCCCAACCACCATACATGTCTCATATCACAAGGTTTCATAAAGTTTAGTGGTTCCCACACTCAAATGCCCATAGTAAAACTTAATCATCCTCACGGTTTATTGAGGACTCACAAGCTCCCACTTTATGAACCATGTACTAAAGCTTGACATCGTAGAGATTACATTTAAATTTAGCAAGGCCAAATATTGCATCAAGTTTCTAATACACATGTGGCACATCCCTCACAATTCACACTCCTCTCGGTTGCATATATGGACTAGTAATTGATGTACTAGTATATGTGTAACAATCAAGATCAATAATGCAATACCATTATCATATGCTCGTATGCAAATCAAATCTCCACCAATTAACACGAAACTTAACACAAATCAGGAGGTCTTTTAGTGGGTTGTAAAGATTGGCTGAGGTTAAGGGTATGGAAAGGGATTTTAAAGTGGCGAAGGTGATCGAAATCCAATTTAATAATAACTAGAACAAGTAAGTAATAACTTGTAATGGATGGAACATCTTTCCCAAACATCACACTAACTTATTTTGTTTTTGGCACTACATGCTTTGGTCATTTTGACCTTGTACATAGCTGGGATTTTCTTCTTTTTTCTTTCCTTTTTTTTTCTTTTTTTTTTCTTTTTTTTTCTCTTTTTTTTTTTTTTTTTTTTTGAACACTCAACTTTGCTAACAAGACATGAATTGGATTTTGATCACACGGGTTAAAAATAAAGGGCTATAAGGCTAAATGGGTAGGTATTTTTGGGTTAGAACAAACGAACGAAAAGGCTCGAAATGGTTTCTAACGGATGATGTTACGGGTAGGAATTTTCCTAAAAAGGCTTTAACTAAGGCTTAATCCTAATGCCTCCATCATGTTTGTGTTTGTTTCGGTTCATGATCTTGAAATGCATAAACACACGAGTTCTAAAATGAATATCACATGATGATCATCACTCAACCAATAAAAGTATATCTAAAGAATCATATACAATGTGTAATTTGGGATCAAATTCTCACGGAAACGGTGAAAATGGGTTACGATGTAACACATGTGCATTGTCTACTACCAAGCTTGTTCTCCCCCAATTAGATGTCAAAACTATTAATAACATGGTATGGGAACAAGGACTACACTCTCAACCTATATTGTCCGGGTTCGCTTATAACTACTTGCAATGGGATGGGCAACCACATAACACATTTATTCACAACAAAACCTTGAGACGGTGGAGGGTCTAATTTGGGCTAAGCCTACCAACACACCAAAATCTAACATGCTTTCATTCCGGGACAATCATTTCAAGTTTAAGCTTGGACACGTAAATTTACTATCATCTCCCATAAATGCAAATGTCTTAGACTAGAGGAATTCATCACTTTTCATCACGATCACAACCGGTTTATTCAACTAGCTAAATGCAAAATCTACAAAGGACCCAAGTAAACTAAACTAATACTAACATGCAAAATAAAAAATAAAAATCAATTATTTCCAACCAAATATAAAAGGGAACGAGTTCACCTGATTAAGTTGTCATGGCAAGATCCTCGTGTGCGACGATGATCCTCAAAGTCTATCTTCCCACTCTGCAAAATCTAACATAAACTGTGTCGAAGAAAACTTCTCACATCGCTATTAGCATAAATTATTTTTTTTTTCTTTAAATTTTGCATTTTTTTTATTAGACTCAATGAAGACTTTTAAACCACACCTTCAAAATCATATATGTAAACCTCCCTCCCCAACTTAAAACTTTGCATTGTCTCCGATGCAATCTTTAAGTTGAAATTTGATTGAAAATAATTATTTTTTTTATTTCAAATTATGAAGAAATAAAATAAAATAAAACTCCTAATACTCACTTTCGTAGGAATCACGGTTGCATTTAGCATATGCAACACGCCCTTTAAACCCCTCGGTAGCCCGAGTGGACGAGTGGGGTCTCGTGAGGGTTTTTAGTGAACACACCCACAAAGTTCTCGGTTTATCTCCCGAACAAATAAATTTTTTTTTAATGTTTTTTTTTGGTTTTTTATTTTTTATATTTTTTTTTTTGTAATTAAAGTCAAACAACACAATATAATACTAAGCGCACTAGCTCCCCGGCAACGGCGCCATTTTGATGACCGTCGTCAAGTCATTCAAAAACCCATTAACCTAGATAGCTAGGGTAAGTAGGGTATCGTATCCACGAGGAGCATGTGGTTAGTATTATATAGACTTGTTTGATTAAGGAAAAAAAAAAGAAAACATAAAGATTTGATGATTGCTTTGAAGTAAACTAATGTTAACCTAAATTACAACTAAACTAAGAAAAATGACCAAACGACACACAAAAACATGGGAAAGAACAAGCAATCACATTCGGGTTCAGATTTGATAGCACAATGTATAACCTGTCTTAGTGAACTATACTAGTAAGCTACATAGACATAGCCTCGTTTAACATATATGAACAAAGGATGATTAAGGAATACATCATTCATGCAACTTAGATTCAACGATTCTAGACCGAATGAATAAGATAACATAAGGTACACAACGTAATCATCAACAAACTAAACTCTGCAATCAATAGCAACTTGCTCCTCAATGATATAAAAACCAAATGAATGGGACGATGCATTGATGTGTGATCAAATAGTTTGTCCTACAATGCTCACTACATTAAACACCTAGACACACTCAAATTATTCACTAGTAAAAATAATAAGAGTACATTTAAGTCTAGTACATGTTCAAAAGTCAGATTGAATAAATGGCAACACAAACCCTAAACTCAAGTTTGGAATTAGGAAACAATAGTATAACCTGATTTCATTTTACTAACAACTACATAGACATAGTATTGTTTAATATATGAAATAGCGGACAATTGTGAGACTAAGGAATCCGGCCGTGTTGACTTAATGATTCAAAGACCAGATAAGAACACGCGCTAGGATGTGTACTACACAACTATCAATATATAAATATAATTCAACACAACACTAGATGGTTAACGATTCCATGACCGATAATGGACTAATGAGTATTAAACCAGAGATATACATCTTCCAAACACATCCATATATTAAACAACATAAAACAAACCCTAATCGTCAACATGTTTAAACAACTAAAGCATAATTCATGTCTAGTAAAAATAAAATCAAGTTGAATACAATTGCTAAACTAAAACCTACACCCGATTGTGATCACAAGAAAATATAATTAACCAAACATAACAACAAAATCAAATATTGTCACTACTACAAGATTTGTTGTTAAAAGAAATAGTTAACTAAAACTCCCCTTTGTTCTCAAATTCGTGTGACGAAGTGAAGTCGATGTTGCGTCCTTCGATCCTTGTCTTCGATTTGCTCACAGCAGCCCCAAAAGGGGACTGCTGTTCGTCCCTTGCGAACTCCTCCTGGAAACTGTCGAATGTCCTTTTTTTCTTTCTTTTTAAACTGATTTGCGATTGACTCCTTTTTCTTTTGTTAGTTTGTTACTGCCTCCTCTCGAGAATCCAGTCTTAGCCCAATGAAATGGGCCATAAAGTTAATAATCCTTTTAATTTTGTGTGCATATCAACTCTTGATCCGTTCATTTCTTTTTGTTAAGCCCACTATTATAACTTCAAAGAGCCAACTCTCATAGTCTCACGTGACCTCCTGTTTATAAAATTGAAGTAGAAAAATAAATCAAACAATAATTTAATCATTTAAGTTCATTAAGTATAATGTAATTATTGTTTAATAATTTTCTAATCTACATCTAAATCTCATTGTTTTTAGTCACTATATACTAAAACCTTTAAAATATAAAAACAATGTAAAATAAGATGATTTGCAAACATATCGGTGCATTTAGTAGAAAGTTAATATGTAATAAAGTGTACTTAAAATGCACCGATCAATATGTATATATCTCAACATCCTATGAAAATCATTTGCTAAACCAAGTCTCCAAATTAAAGGTCAATTGATTAAAAAAATGTTGGGGAAATTGGAAACGAAGCATAATTTGTGTGATTAAAAAAACACAGAATAATTCCAAAGAAACCAAGATGGTTGAACACTTTGACGAAAAAAATATAAATATTCATTCAACCATAAATATGTTGTACCAAACTGCAACAATTTTTTACTTTTAGATAAATAAAGTATAGCATGAAAATTAAAAGACACGGAGAACACATACCTGTATTTAATAAAATGTAGCAAAAAAAAAAACAGATAGGTTATTTAAAAAGAAGGTATTCCAGATCTCAATGCAAAGTGCTGCATAAATTTATGACATGAGTAGATATAGGATAATGGATGCAGTAGTAGCAGTTGAGAAAGATGAAAAAAAATCAGAACAAGTATAGAAACACATAAAAAATTTACAAAGAGAGAAGACAACAGGTTTTATAGGTTTAGTAGATAGCTGCTATTTTACAGCAAAAACTTAAGAAACCATTGTCAAGCTGGTGTTGTCAACCACATAAACTTACCTAATTGATATAAAAAGAATGTCCTTTTTGGTCATTTTACACATATAAACTACTTTTCACACCACAAAAGCTAATCCAAACATATTTTTTTTTAAAACTCATTTTCAAAAGGTAATAAGCTAATAAGCACTTTTACTCAAAAATGCTTTTGAACTAAAATAAGCACTCCCAAACATACCCTAACTGATTGCCAAAATTTGAGACCTGGGATGTAAAAGGACCGGGCACATCAGGCAACACGATGTCAGGTATTACCAACTGATCCAGAGGAGTCTACAAAAATTGTTAGCCTGTTAAGATTAATTTTAAGATTAATTCTTTGTATTTATACATTGAGATATTCTAAAAACACCAGAGGTAAATTTATGTGGATGCAAGATATACTGGGCATTTTGAAAAAGAAATGATAAGTGTAGACCAAAAAAATTATGGCAAATGATACATTACTAAACAAAACAAATTAACTTTATAAGGTTAAACACCAGAGCAATGGCTAAGTTCATAAGGTTAAATGAGAATGAAGATCCCATAATAGTCAGATCCTACAAAACCTGCTGCAACCCAAACTGCTGAAGTCAAAGTGCCCAAATAATCTAAATCAAAATTCAATACAAACTGAAAATTTTCATTACCTACGTAAGTGGCAATGCTACCTTCTATCACCATCACAACCCGGGACCAAACTGAAAATGAGAAAGAGTTTTAAGTCTACCACTGGAAAACACACTTCTAGTATTACTTCAATGTTGAACTAAGCCTTTGTATAAAACAATTTAGAAGGTTATATATGGGTTGAAAACAAAAAAAAATTACCCAGAAGAATGAAGACTCCATAACAGTCGGATCCAACAAAACCTGCTGCAACCCAAATTGCTAAAGTCATATGGCCTAACAAATCTAAATCAAAACTCAATACAAACTAAAAATTTCCATTACGTGAAGAAGTGATGTAATTCAAATTGATCCAGTGAGTTTATGTGTAATATTACCTCATGTACGATAATCCATCCCAACCGTTTGTTTGGTGGTTGGTTTTATGGTAACAACCGCAACCTGGTTGATTATTTGGTTGTCGGTTTAATAGTATTCACAGCCGAATCATTAACCATTGGACCCTCTTGCTAACAGAAAAAAAGAACCACCTGTAAAAATGTAAACCAATTCAATAAAAAAGATAAGATAGAAATCAGCAAGCTATTGTAAAGGATATACATCAAGGTGAATTTGGAGAATTTTACTGGGAGGTATTTGTGGAGGCTCATTGTAATCTGAAAATGAACAGCTTCATCGATTAACTAAACAAAGCACATAACTTACAATGAAATTTAGAAAGAAAAAAAAGCAAAGTTAAAGAAAATTACACGTAGAATACTTTAGAAACATTAACTAACCGTATTTGATATCCACATTCATGTGGCACCTATTTGGTTTTTAGAACCAGAAACTTTTGATGGCAGCTGGAAATGTGATCAACGTAACAACATAAACTACTCGTATAGAATCAAATGCATCATTAATAAAGTGAAACATAACAGCCGTAATTGAATTAGAAACACTTAAAAAGTGTGCAAAATCGCCTCAATACTGACTATACAAACCTGAAAGAAGTCGATGTACACCTTGCTCGTGTCCAAAGAACTTCTAACAATTTCTCCAACAATTGAGTAAAATTCTAACTACAACAAACAACAATATCCGATCAAAAAAGAGGCTCTTCAAATATCCTAAACAAATTAATTTAGATGAATTTTGTTGGGATCGATACAACTTTAAAACTAATAAACCTCAAATCTAAAACCAATTAAAATAGGCCCTTTATTTTAGTTGTATTAAAATAGCTATAAAATATTCTAAGTTATAGTTTATATATACAATTGTGCTGTTAATTGTAGTTTCTTATCAACTACACATCTGAGTTCTAATAATTATTAAAGTTTCTCAGCCATAAAAGATTTTTTTAAACTTACAAAGAGTACTTAGTTAGCTCCTCCTCAAAGTTAACAATTCCCCTAACCTGCAATGAAAGAAAAAAAATCAAATACATCAGATGTAACAAAAAAACGAAGAAAGGAGAGGATGAAACAATGATTCGAGAGTCAAAATAGAAAGAAATAAAAAGGACATCAAACAACATTGAATCAAGAAACTAAACTGAAAACCCAAAATTGCAACCAAAATCGAGAATACATGGTCGGAATCAAAATCAACGGCCAAATTGAAAGCCTACAAAAAGAAATCTGGACATGCATTAGTTGAAATATAGGGCAAATTACAGACAAATAATAAAGCAAATAACTCTAGCAGCAAATTAAAGCCTGATTTTGAACTGTAAAACACAAATGCAAGTTTGTGTTCATCTTTAAAAAATTTAAGAACAAAATCAATTCACCTATTTCACGTTCTCTATTTGCACAAATTGTACCAAAAAAAACCATCAAACAACTACTCGATTTTCACCAAAATTAGTAAAAGCGGTTTCAAATCAACCGCAATGTCTAGAACCAGTAAAAAACCTCTGCATCACAAATGAACCAGCAGTTTTGCTCCTTAAATTGCGACTCTCTGCTTTTGAAATCTGAAATTCAACATTGAAATGGGAATCAAACAAGAAAGGAACAGATGGATTAAAACGTACATGATTTCTGCAATCAACACCCCTAAAAACAAAATACGGGAATCAAAGATGATGATCTATAAAAAACGAAATTGATGAATTACCTCTGGCTTTCTTGTAGATATCAGGGTTGTAAATAAAGATTTGAACTGAGAGAGAAGACGGTGGGTCTGTGTAAGTTTTAACTGAGGGAGAGAAGTCGCCTCGACGGTTTCCTAGCCTGCAACTTAAATCCTTCTTGTTCAGGGTTTCAGTTCACGCAACCTTCAATTCAAATGTGATAATCAATCGAGAGGGAGCTGCGTGGAGACGCCCTAATTTGTGGTAATCAAGAAGAGAAATACGGCTGTGGACAGAGATTGATGTGGCTATCGAGATGATGATGGGCGACAATAGGTTGATGGGGAGAGAGACGACTGGCAATTAGGCGTTCGAGAGGTGATGGCGGCATCCAGTGGGTAGAGAGATGGTGATGAATCGTTCGAGAGGGTGTCCATTAATTACGATTAGGATGACCAGATTACCCTGACTTGAATTGCTTGTAAACATTGGATGTGGTATAAAAGCTATGCTTTACCAAATTGTACATGATGCATAAACTTTTATACGCGTCTTAAGATTAAGGAAATTTCATGACCAAATTACCCTTTTGAGCAATATGTA